>ONZH01004014.1:0-53075 GCA_900303285.1 Rhinella marina
ATTTAGCGTTTGCTTTCAAACCTCAACTGCCATTCTCTGCACACACAGGGATGGCAGGTTTCCATAACAACACAGCCAGGTAATTAGCAGCCAGCTGAGGAGCTCAGGTAACAACACAGCCATTTCTATTTACTGCTTTAAAGGGGCAGAGCGCTGTGGATGACACTGTTAAAGGGGTATTCAAGTTACCATAAATATAACTTATGTTTTAGACTAAGTGTCAGGAGAACCTTGGATACCTGCTGTTTAGTTTACCTTGCCCTTGAGTTGCCCTCAGCCAAGATGGTGGAGCATGCTTCAAACCATCTGCTACCTCACTTCCTGTTTGTCTTAAATATCCTGCCTGATCAAACACTCATTGCTTGAGTATCGTGTAAAGCTCCTGCTTGCAGTTCTCTCGCTGGAACCATCTCTATTCCGGATCATTCCTTCCTCCTGCTTTACCCCGCACACCCGTCTGCTACCTGCCTATTGTCTGCAGCTTCTGTGGAACTACAAGTGCCAGCTTGCCAGCTTACCTGCCGCTTCCAGTGTTCTACCTAGTCCCTGCTATTGGACTCCAGCTACTAACCACCAGTATCGTGACAGGATACTCAAGCCCAAAATGGAGTCCCCTGGGGCTTTGGAACCACGCATGAAGCAGATGCAAGCCGCTATAGCCAGTATGCGCACTGAACTTCAGTCTTACAAAAACAAATATGACGCCTTTGAAGGACAGACTAATCACAATACCCAGGTCTATGGTCAAGCAATTCAAGAGCTACGCAGTACTGTGCAGGCGCTATCGGACCGGCTTGTCCTCCTTGAAAATCAGCCTCCTGCACTACAAGTCTCAGCACCAGCAACAGTGCCCAAGTTGCCACCATTTAGATTTGGTGGAGACCGTGACAAATTCCGGGGCTTACTCAACCAGTGCCGATTATATATTGATGCAAATCCCACCCAGTTTCCTACGGACAGATCAAAGGTACTGTGCATCATTATGTTACTTACTCATAAGGCCATTGCCTGGGCCAATCCACTAATTGAGACTGATGACCCCCGGCTGAATCACTTAGAAGATTTTCTTGACGCTATGAGTGAAATGTTTGATGATCCCAATCGCGGCGCCACGGCCAAGGCAGCATTACTAGCATTATGCCAGGGCCGGCGTCCTGTCACCGAATATGCGATGGAATTTAAGAGGTGGGCCTTGGATACGGATTGGAATAAAGCAGCAAAATTGACTTTTTTTAGAAAAGGACTATCCAAAGCTTTGAAGGATGAGCTTGCCCGTGCTGAGACCCCAGTACAACTAGATCCGTTTATTAATCACTGCATTCGAATTGACAACCGACTGTCCAAACGATGACAGGAGAGATGGGCTGCTTGGAATTATGACATTAATCAACCTACTTCTCCCTCTGTCTCCATGCCCAGGGAGGCCCAGAAAAGAAGTCCCCGAGAACCTGTGAGTGAACCCATGCAGGTAGACTCCATCTTGAGACGGGAAAGTGCAAATCGAAGGGAGCATAGGCTTCGGGAGGATTTGTGTCTTTACTGCGGAAAGTCTGATCACTTCCTTATCAACTGCCCTAGCCGTTCACGGAAGTTAGTAGCAGCCCTCACGCCGATGGAGAATCAACTGTTTCAGAGACAGAACTACCAGAGAAGACAGTTGTCCATTCCATCTCCTCTGTGGCCCCTCACATCAAAAAAGAAAATAAAGACTCTCATTGTTTTCTCTCAGTCAAGCTCCTAATTAACTCTCAGTGGATTTCCACCTCTGCTATGGTAGACTCCGGAGCTAGCGGCAATTTTATGGATCTTTCCTTTGCCCAGAAGCATGGGGTTAAATGTCAGAAAAAACTCTCACCCATAGTTATGGAGACAGTAGACGGATCCCCACTAAGCTCGGGGCCAGTGGATCAGGAAACAGTGCCACTTGAAATCATCATCACTCCTCGTCACCGTGATGTGCTACCATTTCTATTAATTTCTTCTCCACACTTTCCTGTCATTCTAGGTTTACCCTGGTTGCAAGCTCAGAATCCTACCATTAACTGGGAAACCAAAGAAGTGAGCTTTCCGTCTGATAATACTCCTCCAGTAGTTCAGTCTGAACTAGGTCCAGAAGTTTCCATGCACGAAAACAAGGTGACAGGGTTACCCCCTGCATACGGAGAATTTGCAGACGTTTGTGATAAACAAAATGCGGACAAGCTTCCTCCTCACCGCCCTTACGACTTTCCCATAGAATTACTTCCCGGCGCACCTATACCATTGGACACATTTGCCATTTGGCAAGCCTGGAATTACAGGCCCTCAAGGACTATATAGATGAAAATCTAGCCAAGGGATTCATACGCCCATCCTCCTCACCTGCAGGAGCACCCATATTCTTTGTCAAAAAAAGGATGGTTCCTTAAGACCATGTATAGATTACCGCGAGCTTAATAAAGTTACTATCAAGAACCGTTACCCATTACCTTTGATCCCAGAGCTTCTAAATTAGACTTAAGAGGCGCCTACAACCTAGTCCGCATAAGACCTGGAGATGAATGGAAGATAGCCTTCAGATCTCGCTACGGACATTTTGAATACCTGGTGATACCCTTTGGCCTCTGTAACGCTCCGGCCACCTTCCAGCATCTTGTCAATGATATCTTTAGAGACCTCCTGGACCAGTTTGTAGTAATCTATTTAGATAATATCCTGATCTTCTCCAACTCAGTGGAAGAACACCAACGGCATGTGGCACTCGTTCTGGAACGATTAAGAGAGAATCAACTCTACATTAAGATGGAAAAATGTGAATTCCACCAGGCAGAGATACAATTCCTCGGCTATATTATCTCCCCTCAAGGTCTGGGCATGGACTCAAGCAAGATTAAGGCAATTCTGGACTGGCCGACTCCTAAGAGCGTGAAGGAGGTTCAACGCTTTATTGGTTTAGCCAATTTTTATAGACGCTTTATCAGGAACTTTTCAGAGATCATTGCTCCTATTACCCAGCTGACTAAGAAAAAGAACATCTTTGCGTGGTCTCACGAAGCAGAAGAATCTTTTTCTCGTCTAAAATCCAAGTTTACAACAGCCCCTTTATTGATTCATCCCGATCCAGAACTTCCTTTTATCATGGAAGTAGATGCCTCAGATTGTGCTATAGGGGCTGTTCTATCCCAGAGAAGAGGAGACAATAGTCTGTTGCATCCCTGTGCCTACTTTTCCCAACGGTTATCTCAGGCAGAAAAAAATTACGATGTAGGAAATAAAGAATTGCTCGCCATCATTGCAGCATTCAAGGAATGGAGACACCTTCTTTAGGGGGCCACATAGCAGATTATAGTATTAACTGATCACCGCAACTTGGAATTCATTAGATCTGCTAAATGTCTGTCTCCGCGTCAAGCTCACTGGAGCCTGTTTCTTAACCAGTTTAATTTTATTGTCTCCTATAGGCCGGGTTCCCGTAACAGTAAGGCAGATGCCTTATCCAGAATGTTTTACAACGATTCTGTCACTGTAACTCCTCCCAAGACCATCCTGCCTGAATCTAATTTTGTGGGGGTAATCCATAATATAGATTTGATGGAAGAAATACGAGAGGCCTATGACTCCGACTCTTTCCTATCTCAACCACCTGACGATGTCCATTTGATACTCAAAAACAAGGTCTGGACCCATGGGCAGCAGTTATATATACCTAAGACAATGAGACTGAAAATTCTAAAAATTAGTCCATGACTCAAAGACGGCGGGTCACAAAGGTGTACAAAAGACCCAAGAATTTTTGTCTCGTTTCTTTTGGTGGCCCAATTATCAAAAGGACGTAAGGGGGTATGTTACATCCTGTGATGTCTGTGCCAGATGCAAGACTCCATTATTCCATGCACCGGTTTACCTTCCGCCAAGGCCACAGCAGATGTGGTAGTCAACAATGTGTTCCGTCTCCATGGGGTTCCTGATGAGGTTATCTCGGATCGTGGAGTTCAATTCACATCAAAATTTTGGCGGAGTTTCTGCAAGGCACTTGATATTAATATTAATTTGTCGACCTGCAGTCTAATTAATATTAATATTCATTTTGCTTTCCACCTGCAGTCTAATGGACAGACCGAGCACACCAACCAGACTCTAGAACAGTACCTCCGGTGCTATATCTGCCATCTACAAGACGACTGGATCGACTTACTTCCAGTAGCTGAATTTTCTTATAACAACTCTCAGAATGCATCTACCAAGCAAACCCCTTTCTTTGCGAATCTAGGGTATCATCCAAATATCCTCCCTAGAGTACCTGTCACCCCATCTATTCCTGCTGTTGAGGAAAGAATTTCTGCTTTGCAACAAAATTTAACTTTCAACCAGGCATCTGAGACTTAAGGTCCCTTCACCAAAACTGGGACAGAAGTTCATTGGGCCTTATAACATTACAGGGCTGATTAGTCCAGTGGCGGTTCGACTCAAGCTCCCACAAGGTATGAAGATTCACCCTGTTTTCCATGTGTCTCTTTTAAAGCCTATCACACCCAATCCTTTTCCAGAACGCATACCTCCTCCTCCTGATACTGTGGAGATAGATGGCGAAGAACAATTTGTTGTGGAAAAAATTTTGGACTCTAGAATCTTCAGGAACCGCTTGCAGTATCTTGTTAAGTGGCATGGTTATGGACCTGAAGAAAATTCCTGGGAACCTGTCAGTAACATTAATGCTCCCCGGCTGATCAGACAGTTTCATCAGAAACATCCCGGCAAGCCAAGTCAGGTGGCATCCAGAGGCCGCTATTGAGGTGGGAGTAATGTCAGGAGAACCCTGGATACCTGCTGTTTAGTTTACCTTGCCCTTGAGTTGCCCTCAGCCAAGATGGTGGAGCATGCTTCAAACCAGCTGCTACCTCACTTCCTGTTTGTCTTAAATATCCTGCCTGATCAAACACTCATTGCTTGAGTATCGTGTAAAGCTCCTGCTTGCAGTTCTCTCGCTGGAACCATCTCTATTCCGGATCGTTCCTTCCTCCTGTGCTTTACCCCGCACACCCGTCTGCTACCTGCCTATTGTCTGCAGCTTCTGTGGAACTACAAGTGCCAGCTTGCCAGCTTACCTGCCGCTTCCAGTGTTCTACCTAGTCCCTGCTATTGGACTCCAGCTACTAAACCACCAGTATCGTGACAGGATACTCAAGCCCAAAATGGAGTCCCCTGGGGCTGTGGAACCACGCATGAAGCAGATGCAAGCCGATATGGCCAGTATGCGCACTGAACTTCAGTCTTACAAAAACAAATATGACGCCTTTGAAGGACAGACTAATGCTTTTTTCACCCCTGACGAAGCCATACCGGCGAAACGCGTCGGGTGAGTGTGGGGCGGCCATGCAGTTGAAGGACTGGTGATGATGAATTTTTTGATGTTGGTATACCTTGGGTGTTTGATGTACTGTTTATTTCCTGCCCTGTACCATTGTTTATGGTAGACTGTTTAGTCACTTGTGGTATTCACTATTGGTAGTTGTGGTTAGGTTATTCTATATTTATATATACCCTGGTATTTATGTATGTCCTTCATTACAGTATTATTATTAGTGCATGTGCATGTTCCCCACACTTGGGGTTGTATGTTTTTACCTGCTACCTCCCCCCACTGTGGATTCCTCCATCTTGTATGTATTTTATGTCAATAAAGTTTTTGTAATTTGTTATAGATTGGTGGTATTATTATTAGGGCACCACATAGTCTTTTTTGTAGTTGGTAGAAGAAGCAGCAAAAGCACAAGGCAGGTTCAGGACAGGTATGGATACAAAGGCTGTTTACTGGGCCATGCCAACTAAGAGTGTTGTCAGAGAATTTATTAGGAAGTGTGAAACTTTAACATAACTCCTGAAGGTTCTTTAGGATCTCTTAGTACAGTGGTCCCTCAAGTTACAATATTAATTGGTTCCAGGAAAACCATTGTATGTTGAAATCATTGTAAGTTGAGTAATCGGCTCTAAAGCCCCAAATGTCATCCAAGATAAGAGAAAATGAAGATTTAAGAAAAATAAGCAGATAACTAAGACAGATACAACTAGTCCTTACATATAACAATCAGGAATAGCTGCTAACTAGCAACTAGTACAGCTATTTTACCAGAGAAGTGGCCTTGATTGGTTGGATCTGAGTCTAGGACATTTATGTTGAGTCTAGTTTCAACTTATGATGGGTCAGAAAAGACCATTGTATGTTGAAAATATTGTATCCTGAGGCCATTGTGGGGGGGTGAGGAAGCGACAGCAAAACGCACGTCGGGGCTGGAGGCTACACTGGTCGGTATTATACTTTTTTATTACTTTGTATGGATTTGACTGCTTACTAATTTTTAGACTGACACTTGCATTTTATATACTACCAAGCATACTGATTGTGGCTTTACCACCATATATATATATATATATATATATATATATATATATATATATATAAATAGACCTATAGTATTTTTCTATGCATACCACCGCCATTGGTTTTAGTGGATTTTATACATTATATTATGTACTAATAAAGTTGGATTTTTCTATAAAATAGTTGCAGTGTGTGCTAGTTATTGGCGTTTTTAAAATTGCGGAACAGTTGTGGACAGAAATATACAGTTGTGTGAATGTGCCCTAAATATGAATGTTGTAACAATTGAACAAGATGCATGTGGCAATATATTAGACCGACCTTTAATACTGAGTCTGACACTCAGTAAGTCTATGTATGAAATAACAAATTAAGGACCAGCTGTTCCGTGCATTGGGGACCGCAATTTGTGGTGCCCAATGCATGGGCAAAATCTGTGTGGTTTACGGAGACGGATGCAGACCCATTCAACTTGAATAGGTCCATGATCCGTCCTCACCGCAGAAAAAAAGAACACTTAGTAGTGCTTCAGTGGGCTTCTGTGCGTCTGTTCTGCACCGCACCTTCCAGATTGTAGACCCACTGAAGTGAATGGGTCCACATCCGTGATGTGGAGGACAAACCCGGGAATAGGGATGAGCGAACCCGTGGATGTTCGGGTTCGATGGGTTCAGAACTTGACCGAACCCCATAAAAATCAATGGGGACCCGAACTTTGGTTCTGTCAAATGGCTATAAAATAGTCATAGAGAGGGCTGCAAAAGGTAAGAATGAGGGCAACTCGGCGGTTGTTGCATAGGCACTGCAGCATGTACTAGTCACCCATGTGTGCCAGGCTGCCCAGAGACAACAACAAGCTGTCCTTGGTGGGAGGTGTATCATCTGTGTCCTCTGTATCCTCCCAGCCATGCTTCATTGATGCCTGTGAGCTGGTTTGGGTGCCATCCTGCTGTGAACATGGTTCCTCCTCCTCATCATCAACATCCTGTGTATCTCACCCCAAAAAATGGGTTTATGCCACACAAAGAATTAACAGACAGATTACCTATTGTATTTCCATGTTACGGATGCAAAGGAGGTGTATCTCAACTCAAAAATTGGGTTTATGTTACCCAGAGAATTAGCAGACAGATTAACTGTGAGAGGTACATACCTTATGGTAATAAAAGGATAAGAAACCAGAAAAAAACAATGTGGATAAATAGAACTGTGAAGAAAGCAATAAATGACAAAAAGAAAACATTTAAAGCACTAAAACAGGAGGGTGGCGAGGAAGCATTGAAAATCTATAAGGAAAAAAATAGAATATGTAAAAGACAAATAAAAGTAGCCAAACTAGAGACTGAGGGATTAATTGCCAAAGAGAGTAAAACTAACCCTAAAATGTTCTTCAATTATATAAATACTAAAAAGTATAAATCTGAAGACGTCGGCCCCTTACAGAGTAATAAGGGGGGAGTTGCAGAGAGCGATGAGGAGAAAGCAAAACTATTAAATATTTTTTTCTCCACTGTATTCACTGAGGAAAATAAACTGTCAGATGAAATGCAGAATATAAAAGTAAATTCACCATTAAAAGTGCCTGTCTGACCCAGGAAGAAGTACAGCGACATCTTAAAAAGATTAAAATAGACAAATCACCAGGACCGGATGGCATACACCCTCGTATCCTAAGAGAATTAAGTAATGTCATAGCCAGACCCTTATTTCTGATATTTAAGGACTCTATACTGACAGGGAGTGTCCCACAGGATTGGCACATAGCAAATGTGGTGCCGATATTCAAAAAAGGGTCCAAAAACAGAGCCCGGGAACTATAGGCCGGTAAGTTTAACATCTGTTGTGTGTAAACTGTTTGAAAGTTTTTAAAGAGATGCTATCTTGGAGTACCTCAATGAAAATAAGCAAATAACTCCATATCAGCATGGCTTCATGAGGGATTGGTCATGTCAAACTAATTTAATCAGTTTCTATAATAAGGTAAGTTCTAGACTTGACCGCGGCGAATCAATGGATGTCATATATCTGGACTTCTCCAAAGCATTTGACACTGTTCCGCATAAAAGGTTAGTATATAAAATGAGAATGCTTGGCCTGGGAGAAAATGTCTGTATGTGGGTAAGTAACTGGCTCAGTGATAGTAAACAGAGGGTGGTTATTAACGGCACATACTCAGATTGGGTCACTGTCACTAGTGGAGTACCACAGGGGTCCGTATTGGGCCCTATTCTCTTTAATATATTTATTAATGATCTTGTAGAAGGCTTGCACAGTAAAATATCAATTTTTGCAGATGACACTAAACTGTGTAAAGTAATTAACACAGAAGAGGACAGCACACTGCTACAGATGAACCTGGATAGCGGCAGATGAGGTTTATCACTGACAAATGTAAGGTTATGCACATAGGAAGTGTTAAAGAAATTTAGTTAGTTGGTGAACACAATTGTGCAAGGGTTGTATTTCATTATCAGGTGGCCTCCATCTCCTTATATCCATATCTCTTATATCTTATAATCTCTAATCTCCATTAGATGTCACATATGCTTAAAAATAAAAATGACTCATAATCACTTGATATGTCTATAGGAAAACAGGAACTTAGCAGAAGTTGAAATATGCATATGGAATTTCCCAGATAGATGAAGTAATGTATTACGTGTCCTCATTAGCATTGGGCGGCTACCATCATCATTCTTTTGATTTGATTTGATGTTACATGTATACTTGTATGATTGTGATTGGATATATTAAAATTGATGACAAGGGCGGGGGGTGTGATTACACCAACATGTATTTCTAATAAAATTAGCTCTCTGGGTGTAACCAGGAGAGATATGCATGATCAGCAATGAAACGACTGGACGTGCATTTCTTGTGCTGTGGCCGCACCCTCTTACCATGACGGGGGAAATTTAACATAATTTGAACACCACAGACAACTGAGTATTCAGTCCAGTTTGGGACTTATCCTAAATTGTATTGACAGAAGGAATAATGCAAGTCACCAGTACATACTAAATGGTAAAACACTGGGTAACACTGATATGGAAAAGAACCTAGGAATTTTAGTGAACAGCAAACTAAGCTCTAGAAACCAGTGTCAGGCAGCTGCTGCCAAGGCCAATAAGATAATTGGTTGCATCAAAAGAGGCATAGATGCCTGAGAACATAGTCCTGCCAATTTACAAATCACTAGTCAGACCACACAAGGAGTACTGTGTACAGTTCTGGGCTCCTGTGAACAAGGCAAACATAGCAGAGCTGGAGAGGGTTCAGAGGAGGGCAACTAAAGTCATAACTGGAATGGGTGGACTACATTACCCAGAAAGACTATCACAATTAGGGTTATTCACTTTAGAATAAAGACGACTGAGGGGTGATCTAATAACAATGTATACATATATCAGGGGTCAGTACAGAGATCTCTCCCATGATCTTTTTATCCCAAAGACTGTGACTGTGACAAGGGGACATCCTCTGCGTCTTGAGGAAAGAAGGTTTATTCACAAACATAGAAGCGGATTCTTTACGGTAAGAGCAGTAAGACTATGAAACTCTCTGCCTGAGGAGGTGGTGATGGTAAGTTCACTAAAAGAGTTCAAGAGGGGCCTGGATGTATTTCTGTAGTGTAATAATATTATAGGTTATAGTTACTAGAAATGGGTTGTTGATCCAGGGAGTAATTCTGATTGCCTGATTGGAGTCGGGAAGGAATTTTTTCCCCTAAAGTGAGGAATTGGCTTCTACCTCACAGGTTTTTTTTTGCCTTCCTCTGGATCAACTTGCAGGATAACAGGCCGAACTGGATGGACAGATTTCTTTTTTTGGCCTTATAAACTATGTTACTATTTCTGTGTCACGGGTGCAAAGGAGGTGTATTGCACCCCAAAAAATGGGTTTATGTCACATACAGAATTAACAGACTGATTAACTATTGTATTGTATTTCTGTGCTACAGATGCAAAGGAGGTGTAATGCACCCTAAAAACATTGCTAGGTCACCCACAGAATTATCAGACAAATTAACTGCCTAACACTGTCCCTCACTCGAACTGCGTCCTGCCCCTACAACAGTTAGAGCAGAATGGCCACACATGATCCGGCATTTATGCAGGCTGGGTCATGTGCTGGGCTGGCGAATCACAGCCATGTCAATGCTAGGCATGACTGTGAAGGCTTCTAAGTTCCCACAGCTAAAAAGCTTGCTAATTTGTTTTGACAGCTAAATAAAGGTGTCTGGAGGTGATAGTATCAATTAAAAAATCACCCAACTATTATTTTATATTAAAGATATTTTATTAACAGGACATATGTAATATTTAAGTATTTAGTTAGCTGCAACAGTCTGATCCAGCCAGGATCTGAGAGCTGTAACTCTAGCATAAACGCCAGGACTTGATGTAGAGCAGGTAGAGCTTCCCCAGGACACAATGCCAGCCAAGGTCCAAGCCCCGTTTCTCTGGCATACAAGAGGTCCACCAGAGTCACCCTGAAAATAAAAAAAAGAAATAAGTGTATGCATATGTTACAGGCAATGCATGAAACCAAGCATTGCATAAAATTATAAAAGTATTCAGGCATAGTATAAAATACTCCCTTTCGGAGGTCATTGTTGGGCAAGCTGGCAAAGTATAAAATATTCTCTTCCAGAGGTTGTGGCACAGCAACAGCGCCATAAAATCACCCCCTACAGTGATAATGTCATAACACAAGTGTGGACAATACTGGTCTGTTTCTCTTGTTTTTCAGAAAGAAAGTTCTGTTCTGTTGTTTATTGAGAACATTTGCATTTCTTAACCCCTAAGTGACAAGCCTATTTTGGGCCTTGCTGACCAAGCGTTTTTCTTCTTTTTGTCCCCTTCCAAGAGCTATAATTTTTTTTTTAATTTTTGTGTCTATACAGTTGTATGAGGGCTTGTTTTTTGCAGGACAAGTTTTAATTTTCAATGGTGCTATTTTGGGGTACACATAACTTCCTGATTAACTTTTACTAACCCCAGGAGTTGTGAAAAAACAGTAATACTGCCAGTGAGTTTTTACAGTATAAATTTTGCAGCCTTGCATTTTTTTGCATGAATAACAAAAAACCTTTACTCTGTGGGTCAGTATGATTACAGCAATACCAAATACATACAGTTTTTCTTTGCATTTTACTACTGTTGTGCAATAGAACCCCTTTTTTTTTAAAAGAAAATCTTTTTGCATCACCTCATCCCAAGACGCATTATTTTTTCTTTCCATGGAGTCATGTGAGGGCTTGATTTTTGCAGGATGACTTTTAGTTTTAATTGGTATCAATTTGTTATTAAGTTTTTTTTGGTAGTGACTAAGAATAAATGAGCAATTCTGGCATCTATTTGTTGTTTGTTGTTTTTTTGTTTTTTTTACAGCGTTCACCATAGGGGATAATTGACATGATATTTGTGTAGTGCAGATCGTTATGGATGCAATGATACCAAACATGTGGGGGAGATTTTTACAATTTTTTTGCATTGTAAAGCGTATTTTCAATGGGAAAAACGCGTATTCTTTTATTGGAATTTTTGTTATTCAATGAAAAAAAATTTAACTTTTTTTAACCACTTAATAGTCCCGAAAGGGGAGTATAACAGGCAATCTTTTGATTGCTTTTAAAATACAATGCACTATCCCTATAGTGCATCGCATTTTAATGACAGTGCTGTACTGACATTGACCAGCCTGCTGGGGGCTGTTATAGCAGGAGCGTGTCTATCATGTAAGAGCTGAGCCCCACTTTATGCTGCAGTGCTTAGACCGGACTGCCATGAAAACCCTAAGGCCCTTTAGTGACCGCCATAAAAAGGCGTATGGGTGGTCACTAAGGGGTTAATGTGGTTGTGCCATTCTAGCCTTCCTTGAAGCAATAAGTGAGAACAATACTGGTCTCTTTCTCTTGTTTTTGAGTATGAAAGTTCTGTTCTTCCACTATTTTATTACAAGTGTAGTTTATTTTGCATTTTGTTTATTGACATTTAAAATGCCATTCTAGCCTTTCTTCAACAATTGAAGACGACTGGTCTCATTCTTTTATTTCTTTAGTAACCAAGTTCAAAATTTCATTCTAGCCTTCCTTGGTCTCTTGTTCTTCTGCTACTTTATAACAACATGTATAGTTTCTTGAGGACATTTGCATTTCTTCTGTGCATGAACAAGTGCCAAAATAATAAGCACTCTTATGTAAGAAAGTAACAAGTATAGTTTATTTTGCATTTCGTTTATTGCATTTTAAAATGCCATTCTAGACTTTTTTGTTGCAACAATTGAAGATGAAAATGGTCTCTTTCTCTTGTTTTTTTTTTGTAACAAAGGGACTATTTATTATACTGAAATACGCCTATATTAGGCATATTTCAGGCATAGATGGATGTGCAACGGTCATGTCAGGTCTAAAAATTGTAGACGTGGTGTGGTAATAGAAGGGGATGGGCCTCTTCATAACTTCGGCGGAACCACCGCCAGCTTAGGGCTTTAATAAAGACAGGCATCTAAAACACCAGTCTTAATAAATGTGTCCCAAAGTTCTATTTTTCCACTATTTTATAAGAAGTGTAGTTTGCATTTTGCATTGCTTTCTTTCATGTTCACATCAATATAGGCAAATAGTTAATACTTGTTTACAGATGTCTTTTTTCGGCCTTATAAACTATGTTACTATGTTACTATGTTACTATGTTACGTTTCATTTAATACTTTGCCTAAAGAGTGTTTGTCATTCTATATATTGCCTAGGAGATATATATATATAAGACTGAAATAACACAGACATTTCATAGTTTGCCTAAATACTTTAGGCATTCTATAGAATGCCTAGGAATTTTATACAATGCCTGCATTTCATTTTCATATACTGTAGGAGGTAACGTATGTGTATATACATATATATATATATATATATATATATATTTTTTTTTTTTTTTTTTTTTTTTTTAAAAGAATATATACATATACACAAGCAAGATGACTAATGTTAATGCAGTATGTTTGGAGATTTATCAAACACAGGTAGTCATATTCAATAGCTATATTTGTTTCCTGAATTCATAAATCCATGACCCATACACTGCAATCAGCCATAACATTAAATTCACTGACTGGTAAAGTGAATTGTCAAAGAGTGGGATATACAGTATAAGGAGCAAGGAAACAATCAATTCTAGGCTCCTTGAAGTTCAAAATGAATGAATGCTACCCGGTCTGGTCTGATCCCACAAAAGTGCAACAAAAGTACTGTAGCACAAATTACTGAAAAAAGTTCATGCTAGGTACTATATGATAAAAAAGTGTCACAGTGCATCCCAAATGCTATATCCAGAAACTTGAGTATCCATTCTGACCTCTTTATACCATCAAAAGTGCTTACAATAGAACTGTGAGCATCAGAATTGGATCATGGAGCAATCGAAGAAGATGGCCTGGTCTAATGAATCACATTTTCTTGAAATTATTGAAATTATTTTCCTTCCCAGGCATGCCATCAGTTACCATGTCTGGGAATGCACAGAAATGTGTCAGTAATGCAGTTAATCTAAATGCTATTACTGTCCCTTACATTTGCCTGCAGTAATATGAATACATTCCTTTAAGACAATAGACAAGAAATAACTAGAATTATGTAATGTCTTACCATGCAGGAGGAGGCTCCAGATGCTCCAGCGCAGATCATGGTGCTAAGGATTTTGGATCCCCAGTATCTCTGACAGTCTGTGTTGGTCAGAAGAGGCAAAGCAACCTGCTGCAGTTTGCTTGGAGTAGTTTGTGCTAAAAGACAAAGCTCAAGTCAATCTCTTTTATATACTGTACGTTATTTATCCAGAATTCTGGAGAACAAAGTGAGGTCATGCTATACTGTACCTTGCTTGGTACCGCTAGGTTGCACATTATCCAATATGAGAACCTACATACTCCTACAGAATAACATATATTACATCCTCTTACTTGCAGCATTTACATAGCCCCATCCAGTAGTAACACATCTCTCTCCTCCATTGAATGCATCAACGCTAGCAGCAACGCACACAGGGGAGACCTGGGTGTTGAATGTAGCAGCACTGGTGAGCTTCAGGAGAGTGATATCATTTGCAATGGTAAAGGAGTTGTAGCTGGGGTGTCTAAAGACCTGTTAAAAACAAATTCCATAAAAACACTATTTATAAAATGTTAATTATGGGAAAAAGTCAACAAACTTGAAGAACATGCTTCCTATGTTTCTGCTTACCCTGGAAATGGTCTTGGTTTGAATAGGCTCAGCAGAGGAGGAACGGTCATATTCACCCAGAATTACACGGTGGGAGGTTCTTTGTATGAAACAGGTAAAACTATTTTAGCTGCTTCAATAAGATTTATTGTGAATTAACAATAAATTAATGAAATCTACAAACATATTCCATGGACACCATTTCATACTATATATAAAATAGTCATAAAAGAATTCAAAGGTACCCAACAATCAACATTTACACAGGGCAATTACTGTAGAATGAAAATTCTTTCTGACATCGAAACAGTAATTGTTCCTGTAAATTTGGTGACTGCGGAGATGCTGCTAATACTTCTGCATTTTTTGAATGTACGCATATCTTTAATGCACATAAAATTTTTTCATTATGTCAGAATCCATTTATTTAATATACCATACAAACAGATACTAAAAGATAGCATGCTGAAATTGCATGATACTTGGTAGAGTGCTGTGGGCATCTTTATTCTGGATCAACAGGATAACAGGCTGAACTGGATGGACAGATGTCTTTTTACAGCCTTATAAACTATGTTATTATGTTACTAACTCATATATATCCATCAATGCTGTCTTCTCCATAGATTAATGTAATTTCAAAAGAGCTATACTACACAATCATTTATAGTTTTATAAATTGCTTACGTGACACCGCAGTGGGCAGCAGTGACCACCCAGAGACTGTTGATCAGGGAACCACCACAGAAGTGGAATCCAGTGTAGTCCTGGAAATATTTAAAACCATCAAATCAATGTAAAGCTTTACTACCAAGTATTTTAAATTGCTAAATATACTATTTACTCTAATTCCCTTAACTCCCTAAATACTAGTATATACACTCACCGGCCACTTTATTAGGTACACCTGTCCAACTGCTCGTTAACACTTAATTTCTAATCAGCCAATCACATGGCGGCAACTCAGTGCATTTAGGCATGTAGACATGGTCAAGACAATCTCCTGCAGTTCAAACCGAGCATCAGTATGGGGAAAAAAGGTGATTTGAGTGCCTTTGAACGTGGCATGGTTGTTGGTGCCAGAAGGGCTGGTCTGAGTATTTCAGAAACTGCTGATCTACTGGGATTTTCACGCACAACCATCTCTAGGGTTTACAGAGAATGGTCCGAAAAAGAAAAAACATCCAGTGAGCGGCAGTTCTGTGGGCGGAAATGCCTTGTTGATGCCAGAGGTCAGAGGAGAATGGGCAGACTGGTTTGAGCTGATAGAAAGGCAACAGTGACTCAAATTGCCACCCGTTACAACCAAGGTAGGCAGAAGAGCATCTCTGAACGCACAGTACGTCGAACTTTGAGGCAGATGGGCTACAGCAGCAGACGACCACACCGGGTGCCACTCCTTTCAGCTAAGAACAGGAAACTGAGGCTACAATTTGCACAAGCTCATCGAAATTGGACAGTAGAAGATTGGAAAAACGTTGCCTGGTCTGATGAGTCTCGATTTCTGCTGCGACATTCGGATGGTAGGGTCAGAATTTGGCGTCAACAACATGAAAGCATGGATCCATCCTGCCTTGTATCAACGGTTCAAGCTGGTGGTGGTGGTGTCATGGTGTGGGGAATATTTTCTTGGCACTCTTTGGGCCCCTTGGTACCAATTGAGCATCGTTGCAACGCCACAGCCTACCTGAGTATTGTTGCTGACCATGTCCATCCCTTTATGACCACAATGTACCCAACATCTGATGGCTACTTTCAGCAGGATAATGCGCCATGTCATAAAGCTGGAATCATCTCAGACTGGTTTCTTGAACATGACAATGAGTTCACTGTACTCAAATGGCCTCCACAGTCACCAGATCTCAATCCAATAGAGCATCTTTGGGATGTGGTGGAACGGGAGATTCGCATCATGGATGTGCAGCCGACAAATCTGCGGCAACTGTGTGATGCCATCATGTCAATATGGACCAAAATCTCTGAGGAATGCTTCCAGCACCTTGTTGAATCTATGCCACGAAGAATTGAGACAGTTCTGAAGGCAAAAGGGGGTCCAACCCGTTACTAGCATGGTGTACCTAATAAAGTGGCCGGTGAGTGTATAGAGTACGGTAAAAAAAATACACTCCAAGTGATCTTCAGGGAGAAAACATCCAATAGTCCTAAAAGGAGGAAAAGTCTACTAGTTTAGGACTATTGCACTTCTGATGTTATTGTACATACAATGCATTCAGAAAGTCTTAAAAACCTTTTACTTTTTTCATATTTTGAACTGAATACCCTATAACGACAAAGTAAGAAAGAAAAGAAAAAAAAAAACGTTTGAAATCTTTGCTAATTTATTGAAAAGGAAGAACTGAAATCTTGCATTGACACAAATATTCAGATCCTTTACTCAGTTGAAGCACCTTTGGCCGTGATTACAGCCTCCAGTCTTCTTGGGCACAATGTCATAAGATTTACACTGGATTTGGGGACTTTTGCCATTTTTCTCTGCAGATCCTTTCAAGCGCTGTCAGGTTGCATGGATTCCGTTGGTGGCCAGCCATGTTCATTTCTCTCCAGAGATGTTCAATTGGGTTGAAGTTAAGGCACTATTCAGTTCTCCCTCAACCCTGCCCAGTCTCCCTGTCCCAGCCACTGAAAAACACCCCCACAGCATAATACTGCCACCATCATGCTTTACTCTAGGTTTAGAATTTGAAAGGTGATAAGCAGTGCCTGGTTTCCTCCAAACATGACGCTTAAAACTAAGGAAAAAAGGTTCAATCTTGGTTTCATCAGACCAGAGAAACTTGTTTCTCACAGTCTGAGAGTCCTTTGGTGTTTTTTTTTGTTTTTTGTTTTTTTTTATAGCAAACTTCGGCTGGGCTTTTAAATGCCTTTTATTGAAGAGAAGCTTCTTTCTCTGCATTAAAGCCAAGATTGGTGAAGTGCTGCATTGATGGTTGAAATTCTGAAAGTTTCTCCCATCTACACACAAGATCACTGGGGTTCACCCAGAGTGAACATAGTGTTTTTGTTTCACTCTTTCATCAACACCCTTTTCCCCTGATTACTTAGTTTATGTGGAAGATTCCTGCTTGCTCCAAACTTTTGCCACTTAAGAATTATGGAGGCCACAGTGCTCTTGGGAACTTTTAGTGCAGCAGAAATTGTTTGTACACTTTTCCAAATCTATTCCTCCATGCAATCCTGTCTATGAGATCTACAGGCAGTTCTTTCCTTCTAATGGCTTCTTTTTTGTTTGGTCTGCATTGTCAGCTTCTATGTTAAATCAAATGAATTTAGCAAAGGTGGACTCCAATCAAGGTGTAAAATATCAAATCTGATCAGGAGAGATGGGAAGCCCTCAGTGCCATGTCAAAGGGTCTGAATATGTATATCCATGCAGAATGTTTGCTTTTCTTTTTTTAATATGGTTACAAAAAGTTTTCACTTTCTTATTATAGGGTGTGTGGATTGTTGGGGGAAAACTTGATGTTTTTATTTTTAACTGAAGGCATAACATAACAAAATGTGAAAAAAAGTAAAAGGGTCTGAAGACTTTCCAAATGCACTCTACTTGTTTTACAGCATTTCTAACTGCTCAGTGCCTGTCAGGTTTTGACTATCATGATCTGCACTGGAAATGTAAGAACTTTCTTTAAATTAAAATAATTTATTATATTCTATGTATTTGACACACCATTATATGCATGCATAGAAATGGCCGTAAAAAAAACAAATCATACATACCTCATCCATTTGAGCGTGAAGAGGCCCCCACAACCACCTTGCTTAAAGATCCCATGTGAAATCCCATGCACAGTGACGTACGACACTTGATCAATGTCGTGATATCATCACGCGCCACACAAGATTTTGTGCTGGATCTTCTAGCAATATAGCAGCGGCTGCATCTTCGCGATCAAATGGATGAGGTAAGTATGATTTTTGCTTTTAATTAGCAAACTCCAAAATGCTTTAATATGGATCTCAGATGCTACAATCTGAGGGGTTCAATGATGGCGAGTGGCATAATTGCACCCACTATTTACAAAGAAAAGCATATTTTTTTGTAAAATTCGGTGAAGCAACCAAATCAAATTTCGTGAACTTCACTCATCTCTACATACAATAAGTTTGTGCACTGAATTCTAAATAACAATAGTTTCATACAATAGTTTGATTTTGTATTTGTACATGATATGTTAAAAAGATGCATAATATCTACAATGTCTTTTCTATGTTGTGTTTCTTTGTAAACAGCAAAGGAAACCTGTCACTTTCTGTGCTTAGGTGTCATGTGGGTGGTGCTCTTCAGTTGTTAACAGCTTTCCTTGTATGCTTAGGGTTCACATCACTGTTCTATTTTCTGTTCTTCTGATCTGTCAGAAGAACAGAAAAAAACAATGGATCTTTATTAGCCAATTCTCTATTAAAAAAAAAAAAAGATACGGAAATAGATAAATTGGATGTAAAATGTGCATAATGGATGGTCGGGATCGTTTTGTTTTTATTTTTTTGTTTTTTTTACAGGATCCCTTTTTTTTCTGTTCTTCTGATGGATGATAAGAATGGAAGATGAAACAGTGATGTGAATCCAGCCTTAGCTGACAACCCTCATAGAACAGCCCACCTGAGAAATAGCAGAGGTTTGAATAAAAAAAATCAAGTTTGAGTGGGTTCACATCATGTTTTTGTTATACACTTAATATACAGGGGAAAAAAAGCAAATGCCTCAGACAGATGGCATACTGTGGCATCTGTCACGATAGAGTTCCATTGTAAAAAAAAAAGTCTACGTTAACTGTACCACACTTTTCCATCATGTAAAGTCCAACAAAAAAATGTATATGTTAACTTATACTTTTTTTTTTTTACAATGGGCCAGATGCCACAGTATGGTATCTGTCTGAGGCATCCATTACCCTTTCAGTACCGAGCCACTTTTCACCTTAAATCCCAGGCTGATTTTTGCAAATCTGACATGTGTCACTTTATGTGGTAATAACTTTAGAATGCTTTTACTTATCCAGGCCATTCTGAGATTGTTTTTTTTGTGACACATTGTACTTCATGACAGTCATAAATTTGAGTCAATATATTTCACCTTTATTTATGAAAAAATCCTAAATTTACCAAAAATTTTGAAAAATTTTAAATTTTCAAAATGTCAATTTCTCTGCTTTTAAAACAGAAAGTGATACCTCATAAAATATTTATTACTTAAGATTGCCCATATGTCTACTTTATGTTGGCATCATTTTGTAAATGTCATTTTATTTTTTAGGAAGTTAGAGGGCTTAGAAGTTTAGAAGCAATTTTTCAAATTTTCAACAAAATTTCCCAAACCATTTTTTTGAGCACCAATTCAGTTATAAAGTGATTTTGTGAGGCTAACCTAATGGAAATCACTAATAAATTACTCCATTTTAGAAACTACACCCCTCAAATTATAAAAAACTGATGTTACAAACTTTGTTAACCCTTGAGGTGTTCCACAAGAATTAAAGGAAAATGGAGGTGAAATTTCAAAATTTCAATATTTTGGTAGATTATTCACGTTAATAATTTTTTTCTTGCAACACAGCAAGGGTTAACAGCAAAGTAAATCTCAATATACATTACTCTGATTCTGCAGTTTACAGAAATACCAAATATGTGGTGGTAAACGTCTCTATGGGTTTGTGGCAGTGGTCAGAAGGAAATGAGCGCCATACAGATTTTGGAGGCAGATTTTGCTAGAATGGTTTTTAGGCACCATTTTGTAATTGAGAGACTCTGACATACACCTACAGTGGAAACCCTCAAAAAGTGACCCCATTTTGGAAACTACACCCTTCAAAGAATATATTAAGGGGTGTACTGAGCTCTTTGAGCCCCTAAGCGTTTTACAGAATTTGAAACACTTGGCTGTGAAAATGAAAAGTTTAATTTCTTCCAATAAAATGTTGCTTTAGCCCCAAATTTTTCATTTTCACAAGGGGTAACAGGAGAAAAGCACACCATAATTTGTTACCCATTTTCTCCTGAATACGGCAACACTCCATATGTGGTGATAAACTGCTGTGGGGGTACATGGCAGGACTCAAAACAGAAGGAACGCCATATGGATTTTACAGCACAGATTTTGATGGATTGGTTTGCGGAAGCCATTGATTTATATTTTTTTGAGTTATTGTCTTATGTGGGGGCTCATTTTTTGCGGGATGAGGTGACGTTTTCATTGGTACAATTTTGGGGTACATAAGACTTTTTGATCGCTTGCTTGGTATTACACTTTTTGTGAGTCACGGTGAAAAAAAATAGCTGTTTTGACGTAGTTTTTTTTTTTTTTTACAGCATTCACCCGAAGGGGCAAATCATGTGATATTTTTATAGAGCAGGTTGTTACGGATGCGGTGATACCCAATATGTCTAACATTTTTATTTTTGTTAAGTTTTACACATTAGATGCATTTTTGAAAAGAATAAAAAAAATTTTGTGTTGCCATTTTCGGAGAGACATTTTTTTTATTTTTTGGGTGATTGTCTTAGGTAGGGTCTAATTTTTTGTGGGATGAGATGACGGGTTGATTGGTACCATTTTGGGGTAAATATGCCTTTTTGATCGCCTGCTATTACACTTTTTGTGAGGCAAGAGGGAAAACAATGGCTGTTTTGGCATAGTTTTTAAAAAAAATTTTTTTACAGCATTCACCTGGGAGGCCATCTCATCTAATATTTTTATAGAGCAGTTTGTTGCGGACACGGTGATACCCAATATGTCTAACATTTTAATTTTTGTTAAGTTTTACACTTTAGATGCATTTTTGAACAGAATAAAATCTTTTTTTGTGTTGCCATTTTCTGAGAGCCATATTTTTTTTATTTTTTGGGCAATTGTCTTAGGTAGGGTCTCATTTTTTGCGTGACGAGATGACGGTTTGATTGGTACCATTTTGGGGTAAATATGCCTTTTTGATCGCCTGCTATTGCACTTTATGTGAGGCAAGAGGGAAAAAATGGCTGTTTTGGCATAGTTTTTTTAAAACATTTTTTACAGCATTCACCTGGGAGGCCATCTCATGTAATATTTTTATAGAGCAGGTTGTTACGGACACGGTGATACCCAATATGTCTAACATTTTTATTTTTGTTAAGTTTTACACACTAGATGCATTTTTGAACAGAATAAAAAAATTTTTTGTGTTGCCATTTTCTGAGAGCCATATTTTTTTAATTTTTTGGGCGATTGTTAGGTAGGGTCTCATTTTTTGCATGATGAGATGACAGTTTAATTGGTACCATTTTAGGATTAATATGTCTTTTTGATCGCTTGGTACTACACTTTTTGTGAGGCAAGGTGATCAGAAAATGGCTTTTTTTCCACAGTTTTTATTTTTTATTTTTTACAGCGTTTACCTAGCGAGGTGGGTCATGTGATATTTTTATAGAGCCGGTTGATACGGACGCGGCGATACCTATTATGCCTACTTTTTTTTTTCCCTATTTTTTACAATTTTTTTTAACTTTATTTTGGGAAAATGACGCTTTTTTTTTTTTTTACTTGAAACTTTAATTTTTTTGTAAAACTTTATTTTTTTAACTTCTTTTTTTCCTTTATTTTTTGTTCCAGTCTGGGACTTCAACTTTTAGGGGTCTGATTCCCTGCACAATGCATTACAATACTTTTGTATTGTAATTAGAGATGAGCGAACATGCTCGTAACGAGCACTGCACCGCTCGGGTCCCCTGTGCTCGCATGGGTGCAGGCAGCCGCTTCCGTCGGGTGAGGAGGACGGAAGCGGCTGCCTGCGCCCATCTCTAATTGCTCATCTCTAATTGTAATGTATTGGCTGTAAGTGTATTACACAGTGTAATACACTTACAGCCTTCTGCCTGTGAGATCCAGGGGGCTGGATCTCACAGGCTTCCGTAGAAGGCAACCTGATGCCTAAAGAAGGCATCGGGCTGCCTTCCCTGCCATCAGGTCCCCGCCACAGCAACGCGGGGACCCGATGGGCTCTCACTCCCACCACAGACATCGCACATGCCGCGGTCAGCGCTGACCGCAGCAGTGCGAGGGTTAATGCACCGGCATCAGTGTTTTCACCGATTCTGGTGCATACAGCTGGGGTCCGGCTATCGACCACTGCCGGACCCCTGCAGCTGATCGGGCAAACGCTGCTCCTGCGCCCGCCCGATCACAGCGCTGTACATGTACGTCGCTGGGAGTGTAAGGGTTAAAGTTTACTTTTTTTGTGTACGTTACATGACAAAAATGTGATGTGAACCCAGCCTTTTACTGAATCTTTTCCCACAAAACTATATATTAATCTGCTCAGCTTCTCCTGTCCTATAAAATGTCTGCAGATTGTACTGAACTACCAGTGAGACTGACACTGAAGCTGTCATAGGAATGAATACAGTATCTGACTATGCCACTATGTATTTGTACATGATTGTGCTAGCTGCAGTATCACTAGCCATAACAATGGCATAGTAAAAAGCCATGTTTGTAATACTGTATAATGCTGTATAACGAACACAATGAGGAAAAGAAGACAGTTTTGGGTTCCTCAGATGCTGATCTGAAATTAACAATGTAAAGTATTCTTGTATTCTCAGAAGGTAGAGGTGTTTAACAGCATGTGCTGCTTTACTAAATTTCCATTTCATCTTCTAATAGCTGATATAAATGAGCTACATTAGGATTACATTTCATTTTGCCCACATCCTAGCAATTGCGCCTCCTGCTGGCTCCTACTTGACATTTCTTGTATTCTCTTTTTTTCTCAGCCCTGAGTCAATAACATGTCTAGTGCATGCCTCTCATCATCTTCGACCTAGACTACTGCAATATCCTCCAATATGGCCTTCCATCTAAAAATCTTGCATCCTTCCAATTAATCCTTAACTCTGGTACCTGTTTAATCTGCCTCTCCCCTTTGCTAATCCCTTCACTGGCTACCCTTCACCCAATGAATTCAGTTAATATTAACAATTTACAAGGCTGTCCACAACTCATCACCTCTGTGCATCCCTCCCTATATATGCCCAGTGAATTTTATAGACCGCCCCACAAAAAATGAGCTCTCACACAGCTCCATACACAAAAATGTTATAGGGGTCAGAATATGGTGATGAGAAGAAAAATAAAATTTTTTTCAAGGCATTTATTTTTCAGTATTAAAACTCAAGAAAAACTATGCAAATCGTATCGTCATAATATTGACCCAGAAAATGAGGAACACAAGTCAGGTTTACCGCATAGTGAATGCCATAAAAACAAAACCCATAAAACTCTGGCAGAATTGCATTTTTTCCCAATTCCACCACATTTGGATTTTTTTCCCGCTTCCCACTACATCTTATGCAATATTAATGCCCCTTTCACACGAGTGGGAGACTCGCATGTCTCCCACAACGCATCTACAGGGCTGGACTCGGCACTGACTGGGATCGTATATAATGCTATGCGATCCCTGTCAGTGCAGAGTCTAGCCCTGTAGATGCGTTGCGGGTGACATGCGAGTTTCCCGCTCGTGTGAAAGGGGCATTAAAGGGTTATTCTCATTTTAGACAATGGGGGCATATCGCTAGGATATGCCCCCATTGTCTTATAGGTGCGGGTCCCACCGCTGGGACCCACACCTATATCCAGAACGGAGCCCCCGAACTGAATGAGGGCGCACTGCGCATGCGCAGCCGCCCTCCATTCATTTCAATGGGGCCGCCGAAAATAGCCGAGTGCCCCTGCAGCTGATTTTTTTTCAATCCCCGTTGCCTGCAGAGTGAGAGGGGACGTGGTCTGACAGAGTTGGGGGCGTGGCTTAGCAAGATGCTTCGAACGGTTGTAGTCTGAAATTAGTCTATTTCATCTAAAATTTTGTGTGTCGTTGCAGAGAGAAATTCACCCTCCCACCCCTGCAGCAAACAGAAGTTTATTTTTCCCTTCATTTTTTCAATCCCCGTTGGCTGCGGAGTGGGAGGGGGCATGACCTGACAGAGTTGGGGGCGTGGCTTAGCAAAGCGCTTCGCATAGGTGATTTAATCTATTTCATTTAATGTTTCTGTGTGTCATTGCAGAATGGCTGCGTAGTGAGAGGGGGCGTGGCTTAGCAAGACGCTTCGAACAGTTGTAGTCTATAATTAGTCTATTTTATCTAAAATTTTTGTGTGTCGTTGCAGAGAGAAATTCACCATCCCACAGCTGCAGCAAACAGAAGTTTATTTTTACCTTCATTTTTTCAATCCCCGTTGGCTGCGGAGTGGGAGGGGGCATGACCTGACGGAGTCGGGGGCGTGGATTAGCAAGACGCTTCACATGGATGTATTTAATCTATTTCATTTAATGTTTCTGTGTGTCGCAGAAAGAAAGTCAACCTCCCACCCATCCCTGCAGCTGACAGAAGTTGATTTTTACCTTTATTTTTTCAATCCCTGTTGGCTGCGGAGTGGGAGGGGGTGTGGCCTGACGGAGTCGGGGTGTGGCTTAGTGAGACCTGGGGCGGGGGTTTTAAGTACTTCTTTTAGGGTGGCCTAAATTAAAGGTCGATACCATGCTTATTTATGAGGCCAAGCAATGGGCAGCAGTGGAGGAAAACATCTTTTATTACTACTGAACTGTAGTAATAAAAAAAAAACATAAGTTATATTTATGGTAACCGGAATACCTTTAACAGTGTCAGTAAATAGAAATGGATGAGCTCCTCAGCTGCTGATAATTACCTGGTTGTTATGGAAACCTGAGAATGGCAGTTGGAGTTTAAAGTTCCCAGTTGTAATGTTGGCTAATGGAGATCATATTTTGGGAATATCTCAGGAACGGTATGTCCTAGAGAGATGAGACCTGGTCTAAAACCTTCCCGAACACCTGATGTACCTGTGTGCCGAATTTGGTGAAAATCGGTCCAGTAGTTTGGTCGCGCATAGAGAACAGACAGACAGACATACGGACAGACAGACAGACAGAAACTCATTTTTATAATATTAAGAGATAATATATCAGCATTCATTCGGAATGCAATGTAACTCAGGTTTGGTTTCGATTATTTGTTGATGTTTTTGAAGACAAAGCTTGAAGGGCCTTGAATAAAAGAGGAGTTGTAGTACCTGTCTGAGTACTTTCGACACCCTTTATGATCCACACCTGGTTTTGACTTAAAAAACATCAACAAAACCCAGCCTTCGCATGAGCCTCTGCATTTGTAAACACTTATTGGGGGACCCACTGGGTTTTAGCTGACTCAGATGTGTTTTGTCCATCTGTGTTGAACCCCTATCTACACCTCTGCCAACACAGAATCTCAGATACTCCAAGGACCTCCTTCTTTGCTCTCCTCTTGTCTGCTGCTCTCAAAATCAGCCTCCAAAATATCTCTAGGAAATCCCACAGACTCTGAAACTTGAAAACTTGAAACCTCAGCACAATAGATCCCCCCCCCCCCTAATTTTCAAAAACAGCCAGAAAATCCACCTCTTTAGTACAACCTACAACCGACAATAAACCTGTTGCCACTAAACTATTATGAGCAGCATCTACCCTCTGTACAACTTTCTGCAGTGTGATATCTCATCACAAAAGATATTGAAAGTGATAGCTACATCAGTATACTATGGGGCACATTTATTAAGACCAGCATTTTAAAACACTGATTTTAATAAAGGCCTAATCCGCCAATGAAGAGGCGCAGGCCTCTCCAAAACTTTAGCGCATCCAGTGCCCGTTCTAAATGTAAGACAGTTTCCTTGCTGTCTTACATTTAAACCTTTTTCTATGCCTGAAACATGCATAGAAAATGATGAATGAGATGGGCCTGCCGGCCCATCCCTGCTCACGACACTCCCACAATTTTAGATCTGGTGTAAACTGGGGGAAGTCGCAGATAACGGCGCAACTATCCATTGTGCCGCTATCTGTGCCTGAAATATGTCTAATATAGGAGTATTTCAGCATGATAAATGACACCCTATGTTTCTAAACCCCTTTTCAATTTTAGAATTAATGTCGCTTTATAATATATAATAAAGGTATAAATAACACAAGCATAGACTTCTAAAGGGATGCTGACGTGATAACACCTATCATTTTGGACATCTCATTTTGAAAATAAAAGGTGAAATCTGATTGGTTGCTATGGGCAACTAAGCTAGTTCTACTTTACGCCAGTTTGATAAATGACCCCCTTAGTCTATACTGCTTTTATAGCATATGCAAAACTTCAAATCTAAACTCAAGTTATGGGCATAGTGAAGGTCTTTTCAGTGAGGAGATTAAAGTTACTAAGCATTATAGTTAATATAATCATAGTTCTGTACCTGCAGAGACACCTGCCATGGCCATGAACCAGAAACTGCATTTTCACCATTCACAACCCTGGCATAACCAGAAATGACTGGCTTGATGCTTGGCACACCACAACCTGAGGAATAATTGCATAATAATAGGTATAAATGTAAGGAAATAGTGATCTCCATTAAATACTAGAATACTGATGTAACTCTACTTACCATAGGTACCCCCTATCAGGGCAAGGCAGGACAAAAACCACAAAAATGCCATAGTGATTAGGTGAGCATGAACAGGTTTTCTGCAGTTTATATACCCTCAAGCAGCCAATCAAATAGCAGTCTGCATGTGATAAGAGTAGCAATAGTGTTATCAGACAACCTTGAAGTGCTGTAATGTTGAAAGTGTGAACAGATGACATAGATGAAAATTTGTGTGGGAGAAACAGATACTATAAGAAAAGCACAGCTGGCTTTCCTCCTGTATACAACTTAGCCATTAAAGGTAATTTGTACCCAGGTTCATGAATCCTAATATGAGGCAGGCTTGGACTGGCCATTAAGGGCATCAGTAGATACCAGTGAATACCATGGTGGTCCGCAAAACAAGAAGTGTGCTTCTTCCCTTTTTTGACAAAAGCACCTGCTGTGTTGGGGTATGTTGGTTGACTCAATGTAAAACCCAGCTACAGCAGCACTTAAGTGATAACTGGCATAAAATACATTAGGTCCTATGCCATGGACTGGGCAGCCGTTTCCCTACCCTGGGCAATGACAATTCAGATATGGGTTGGCTTTCAGGTCTCACAGAAACCATTTTCCCTAGGTACAGTAGACAGCCATGGCAGCCATGCAATTGTTGTGAAACCTATGAGGCAGTATAATGGCACAAACGGTCATTGTGATCTCCTACGCTGGGTCTTAGGCGGCGTGATGATGTCATCATGTCCACCTGCATCCCAGTGCGGGCACACGCGACAATGCCATCACTTTGCTGAGACCTGCCATAGAAAGTCGCAATGACCTTTTGCACCGTGCACCAGGGAACGCAGGCCACAGTCCTGCATTGCAGATGGCGGCATGGAGCGGGACTGGGGTGAGTACTTGTTTTGTTTTTGTGTACGGATACATTCAAATATTACCTGTTCACACAGCAGCAAGATGCTATCAGATGATTAATTATGGGGGTCCTTGCAGCAACTTTGAGACAGTAGGTCCTAGGGAGAAGAGGATACTGGCTAGCTTTCCTCTATACCTAGAAGTCATCTCAGCTCTGATCATGTCTAATAAACTGGGGAGTTCCTTTAATAATCTATCAAGTTTTGTATATGAACATAGACTGGTTGAGGTGCTGGACATTGAATACATGTCTGTAGTGCTGTAAGTCATGTGACACTTGTGCAGGGGGTGGGAGACTAGGGGCCCATCTTGCTCAGGGGCCCACCGGGAGATTGACCTGTACCCCTGTGGGCCAGTCCGAGCCTGAATTGCTCCTTTCAAATGAATTTCAGTAGTTTCTATGAGAAGATAACTTTTAGATTGAACCAGCATGAGTCACTGGATGTCTATATCTTGACTTCTCCAAATTAAACATAAACAGTTAGTACATAAAATAAGAATGCTTGGACTGGAGAAAAATATGTGTATGTGGGTAAAGGTGCATTTACACTGCACAGACTAGCAAATAATTATTGGGAGGGGAGTGTTCCTTCCCGATAACTGCAGGTGCAATGCCCCAGAGTGGGTATTTGCAAATTGTTTGCTTTGTAATGCTACTGTAATGTTTTCAATGTCATATAATGTTAGGCCGGCAGATGGCATGTGTGGCACTGGGACTGGAGCTACCTACTCCATTCCCCTCTTTTTGATAGGAGTGGGCTGGTCCTACTTCCTGTCAGAGGGGAGAGTTAGCTAGGCTAGTGAGTAGCTAACATGTAGCAATCATCTGCACTGTATGGGGACGAGTGATGGCTACTGCTATCACTCATCCTCATACAAATCAATTGTTTCTGGACAGCAGAGTGCCTGTGCCAGAGTTGTCTGCATCAAAGGTCATTTCATCCGATGAACGGTGCTTTGGTGGTCCATCTGATTATCTTGCATCTGACGGGCAGATTATCAGGAACAAGCTTTCATAGGAATATTCATTCCCAATAATCTGCCCCACAACTGGGCAGTATATTTGCAACTTAAGTCAATGGCTCAGTCATAGAAAACAGAGGGTGGTTATTAGTGGCACCTTCTCAGATTGGGTCATAGTTACTAGTGGGGAAGTTTGGGACCCTATTCTCCGAAATATATTTATCAATGGTTTTGTAGAGGGGTTGCGCAGTAAAATATCAAGTTTTGCTGACGATACTAAACTGTATAAAGTAATTAACACAGAAGAGGACAGTATACTGCTACAGATGTAGCTGGATAGATTGGAGGCTTGAGCAGAGAGTTGGGAAATTAGGTGTATGCCTTTTTTGGATGCGATGATGCCCATGATGGTTGCCCAACTTTTTTTTGTAAAATTAGGCGAAGCAGCCAAGTTCAACTTTTCAATAATTCGCTCATTTCATGCAACATGGGTATGTTCTCTGACGTTTGATATTAAAGGTGTTTCATGTTTCATTGTATCATTAATAAATATATACTTATCTCAAAGGGTTTTACATTGTAAAGTATACAATATTTGAACTTTTCTTGTGGCTCTAATAAAGATTGTTATATTTTTGGATTTTGCATGTGCGATTTTATCTATATATAGGTGTGCCCCCCTTGAGCTAATTTAATACCTAATTATTAAGCTGCATCTCTCTCTTAAAAAAATAGATATATCTCACTCTAGCAACTCCAGTCTTGATAAATCTCCCCATAATACCTCCGATTTTATTAATGAGTAACCTATTAGCTGCAGTAGGATAGAGAACTTCTTGACCCTTGGCAGCTGCATTACTTCTCATCTTCACAGATCAAGGCTTCTGCTCCATGCGTCTGACCTATGAAGCTGATATTAAACACACAGCCTCCGGTTCCCTAGCTCTGCTGATAATATATTAGGGCAGACGAGTCACTGACCTCTTCACACATGCTCTTATTCCCTACATCAGCTTACAGAGACACATATCTTCTTCCCTAGAAGATATGAGTGAATTGATTCTAATTTTAAATGTGATTCACAAAAATTCTACTTCCAAATGAGTCTGAAATTTTGTCGGATGAATCATGCAAAATGGGACCCAACATTTTACAATTCAAATTCAATATACTACTGAAGGAAACCAGGCAGTTAGGATGCAGATGGAGGATCACATGACACTAGGTGGGGCCCTGACCATGGGTCCTGCCCACAATGCCATACAGTCAGCCTGACAGCTAATCAGGAGGGAGGACATTGGCAGATCTATCAAGCATTGTGTTTGCTCTTAAGCAGAGCTGTGTTTCTGAGTGTCGCCACTAATGTCCAGTGCATAGAGGATCCTTAATCAGGCAATGTACAAATGGATGACTGTGAAAAAGGCAAGACACTTAAAGTGCTTACCCCCATAATGCCCCCCAAATTCCTGGGCCCCTCACACAGATTGTACTTACCTCACTCCCCAGCACGCATGTCGCTTCTGATGCCCGCACAGCTGCCGCTGCATCGTAGGCTGCAAAGGGGCCGAGCCTCCCTAACATCACTCATGATGGTAGGAAGGCTCGTCCCCATCGCAACCTGCTTTTGGCTGACCTTCAGCCAACGCCCCCCACCCTCCGCGGGATGTTTTGATCCACGCGACAGGGAGATGCAGCGGTGGCAGTGAGAGGATCAGGAGCAACGTGGGTGCCGGGGAGCAGGATAAGTAAAACCTATATGAGGTGCCTGGGCGTTGGGGTGGATTGTTATAGAGGTTGGATAACCCCTTTAAGGCACTTTAAGACTGGCCAATTCATCCCATTTGCAATGGTTTCTCCAATATAGGTGATGTCATTGGGGCACTTTGTGCATTGTATCATGTACACCACTTTGGAGAATGCCCATGAGAAACTCCCAGCCATTTTGTAGTTCCATTGTCTGTTGGGTATGTGGACAGTGTTGGTTGATAAAATGTGGCTACATGTTTTGAACTTTTTACAGTTACAGAGGAATGTGTCCATCTCTAATGTCGATGACAGGGCACTTGTGACCAGGAGATTCCTTGAGTCTGGTGCTTGTTTGAAGGAGAGAAGGGGGTTTAACAGTATTGGATAACATGTTTAAGTCTGTTATCTTTGTGAAATATTGGTTAGAGATCAGCATTAATTCTCCACAAGATGTTCATTCTGGGGTTATAGGTGACCACAAGGGGCACCCTCCCTGATGTTGTCCTCTTTTCTTTGTAATTCAAAAGGCTGCTTATTGGAATTCCTGTGGCTCTGTGGATCTGTTCATCTGTCATCAGGGGGTGGTATCTTTGGTGAAAAATGTACTCCTCATTGTCAGCAGATGTTGTTTTCTGTTTCTTTAGCAGGGGCGGATTGGCCATAGACCTTACAGGGAAATTTCCCGGTGGGCCAATGCCCAGGAGGCCGCCTGGGCCCTTCTCACGGCCGCCCAGTGGAAGTTTTTAGGGATGTATTTAGTACTGCTGGCAGTATTTTGTGATGGACTGTGTTATTTGGATCTGTTGGGGGGTTATAATGTGACACAATATGGTATTGCTGGCCCTGCCTTCCATCAGACTCAACTACAAAACTGGGCCACTTTTAGTATTTTTTTCACTTTAAGGTCCCAGTCCGCCCCTGTTCTTTAGTGTCTGAGCAGGTCTTAATATATTGCAGAGCTTGGCTGTAAATTATGGACTTCTTTGTATGTTTTGGATGGAAGCTATCCCATCTTAGGTATGCTGGATGGCCTGTAGGTTTATGGTAGGCTGATGTCTGTATGGTGTTGTTTTTGATATACAATGTATTTATAGTTGCATACATGTATCTGGGATTTTGAGTAGCTGAGAGTGAGTATGATGGTTGGATGGAAATTGCTGACATTTTTGTGGAAGGCCAGTCCTGCATGTTGATAAAAATTCTTCTTCCAGTTTAGCCATGAACAGGTTGCCACATTGTGATGACATGTTACTGCCCATGGGGCTTCCCATACATAGATACAGGTATAATGGCTGAAATGTAAAAGCAAACAAGAAATACAAGCAGCAGCACACTGCCATGTGCAAAGACACATGCAAACACAGGAAACATGTCAACTGCATTACACTTACCATGTGAAAATTAAAAGCTCTTTGCATGTGTTTTTTATTAAAATTGTGTCAGGCCCATCTACCAGCGACAAGATGGCTCCTACAGATGCCAGCAATAAGAAAATTGTGGCCTGTTACTACTGATTTTAGGGTGTTCACATTCTGTTATTCATAAGTAATTCCATTAATCATTGATTCTGTAATTGGGGTGAAATTGCGGCCTGATACTACTGATTTTGGGGTGTTCGCATTGTTTTTCACATAAGTAATTCCTTTAATCCTTGATTCTGTAATTGTGGTGAAATCACGTTCTAATACTACTTCTGTTTTACGCTTACAGTAGTTACTGTTACAGTACAGTATGTCCGCCAGACAGGTGTCAGAGCCTTCCAGGGGAATGGACAATGTCAAAAATGTTTCTGGAGCTGGCAGAAGTAGTACCAAGATTAGGGGGTGTTAGCAGCAGTCACAGCAACAAGCCACAGCTGCCAGCATCAGCCAGTGGTCAGTGGTCGTGTTTTGACCAGCAACCCAGCTGTCCTTGAATGGTTGACTCGGTCTTCACATTTTTTTATACATAGGTAATTCCAGTAGACCTTGATTCTGTCATTGGGGTGAAGTAGCGGAAGACCCTGACACACCATGGCAGTATGCAGTGGAGAGAGAGGCAGGGAGTACATAACTGCTGGGGGGAGGTTGGTTGGACAGGACATGCACTACCTCTATAAGCAGCTCATTTCTAATGAGAACTTTTCTTCACCCGCCTACTGAAGAAACCACCCAGCACCAGCAGCAACAGGACCATGGAGCAGAACCTAAACCAGCAGGTGGTGGCATATTTGGAATGCACCCTGCCATCCCAGGTCCAAGTTTCCCTGGAAACATGCCAGTGCCTGATGCATCAGACTAGATCATTCTAGAGCCACACCAAAACATTGTGAAAAATGGCCCATTACTTCTGGCCATGTGCTTCAGTCACTATTCTGATACTGCCACCGCCTGATGCCACACACCTGCTGCCTCTCCTGCCATCTTCTCCTACTGTCATTATCTTGTGTGGTTACTTCCACTGTTGACAGAGTACCTGGTGATGTAGGTATCAGTCTGTTTGTGCTCATTAGATTTGTTCCAAGGGTGCCCAGGAGGCCAATCCATTCCAGTTTTTTTGTTTATGGGGCAATAGCTAGTAGCACTTTACATACCCTGGCAATTACACACTGCTTATTAAATTTTAACCTCCTAAATACCTAAGAGCTAAAATGGTAGGGGTTATGATAGAGTTATACGGCTCTATGACAGAGCCAATTGATAACCATCAGTGCCAGGTTTTTTTGCATAGACATAAAGGTTTCACCTGATCCAACTCTGGAGCAGGCAAGATACAATTGTCTAGGTGAGAAACAGGCAAATGAATTTGTTAGAATTTAAATTAAATCAAAATTTTTGAAATAAAAAATCTGATTCAGTAGAATAAAGATTTCTTCAGATTTGTTTGAGAAATTTTTTTTATTAGAGATAATGTTGCAAAAACCACATGTGTTTTTCACTGTACACAAAACACAGCACAGTTGCCATATGTAACAGTCTGCAAATTGATTGCATTTGCCACATCATTTCCAGGTCATTGGAGTGTTCCCTTGAGGGAATTCTCTATGCCAGCATTTCGCAAATTGAAGATAACCGTTGACTTCCCATTTGCTAGGTTTAGATCCTGAAGGTATAGTGGCTGGTTTAGAAGCTTTGTTTTTACTTTTCAAGACTTCTTAGTCAATCCAAAGGATCACACTGAAGCCAGGAAGATCGACTAACAGTTTACGTCCCTCTTCAACAGTTATGAGTAAAGACTTTATTATGTGCCAAAAAAAAAAAAAGATGCAATGGGGGATGATTTATTTAAACTGGTGTTAAAAAAATATGAGTTGCCCATAACAACTAGTCAGTAGAGATGAGCAAGCACTAAAATGCTTGGGTGCTCGTTATTCGAGTCAAATTTTTCCCGATGCTCGGGTGCTCGTTTCGAATAACGAACCCCATTGAAGTCAATGGGAGACTCGAGCATTTTTTGCAGGGGACCAAGGCTCTGCCTAGGGAAGGCTGGGTGAAAACCTGGAAACCTCAGAAAATGATGGAAACACCACGGAAATGGACAGGAAACAGCAGGGGCAGCATGCATGGATGCCTCTGAAACTGCCTAATCCCATCCTTACCCCAAATTCTCAGGCAAAAGCCTGGTGGTGACCCTCAAGGCAATTGTGCTCACCCAGACCATAAAAATTTAGCGTGGCCCTGTATGGCTGTGACTACAGAGTGACCGAGTTACAGTGCAGGAGCAGGCAAGCACCTAAAAATTTAGCGTGACCCAGTATGGCTGTGACTACAGAGTGACCGAGTTACAGTGCAGGAGCAGGCGAAACACATAAAAATTTATCGAGGCCCTGTATGGCTGTGACTACAGAGTGACCGAGTTACAGTGCAGGAGCAGGTGAAGCACATAAAAATTTATCGAGGCCCTGTATGGCTGTGACAACAGAGTGACCAAGTTACAGTGCAGGAGCAGGCGAAGCACATAAAAGTTTATCGTGGCCCTGTATGGCTGTGACTACAGAGTGACCGAGTTACAGTGCAGGAGCAGGCGAAGCACATAAAAATTTATCGTAGCCCTGTATGGCGGCGTTGACAACAGAGTGATCGAGTTAGACTGAGGTAGCAGGTGAACCACCCAAAAATTTAGCCTGACACAGCATGGTGGTGACACCACCAATGCCTTTGTCCGACTGAGATTGCAGTCAAATGGCTGTAGGTGAGCCTTCCAAAAATCTTTTTTGGGAGTGTGTGAAGTCGACCCTCCGAAAAAAATTTTTTTTTGTGTCTGTGGTTGACGATACTGAAAAATTGTTTTAGAGTGTCTGTAGTTCACGCTCCTAAAAAATTTTTTAGAGTGTCTGTAGTTGACGCTCCTGAAAAATGGTTTTAGAGTGTCTGTAGTTGACGCTCCGGAAAAATTGTTTGGAGAGAGGGCCTGTAGGTGGCCCTCCGGAAACATTGTCTTAAAAGAGTGCCAGTTGGCCCTCTAAAAAATTCCCTTTTGGGTCAGCGTTTGGCAATGAAGAGAAGGAGGAGGAGGAGGAGTAGAGGAGAGGAATCGGATACATAAGGAATCTTATTCTTTAGCTGCTTTCCCCCGGAGGAGATTTGAATTCCGGTGAAATCCAGGCTTTGTTCATTTTAATAAGCCTCAGCCTGTCAGCACTGTCAGTTGACAGGCGTGTACGCTTATCGGTGATGACGCCACCAGCTGAATACCCGCTCTGACAACACGCTAGCAGCAGGGCAGGCCAGAACCTCCAAGGCGTACAGCTCCAGTTCAGGCCACGTGTCCAGCTTTGAAACCCAGTAGTTGTATGGAGCAGAGTGATTACGCAGGACGTTGGTATGGTCAGCTAGGTACAGTACTCCCTCACCATCTTTCTGTACAGCTCCCCCCTACTCTGCCTAGACTGGGGACAGGTGACAGTGTCTTGCTGGGGTGACATAAAACTGTCAAAGGCCTTGGAGAGCGTTCCCCTGCCAGTGCTGGACAAGCTGCCTGCTCGCCGCCTCTCCCCCGCTACTTGGCCCACAGAACCACGCCCTCTGCTGCTAGCGGCGTTCAGCTTGTACCGTGGGTCAAGGAGAGTGAACACCCAGTAATCAGTGTTTGAAAAAAATGCTTCTAACGCGAGGGTCACAGGATAGGCAGCCTAACATGAAGTCTGCCATGTGCGCCAGAGTCCCAACACGCAAGAATTCCCTCTCCTCACTGGCCTGACTCTCCATTTCCTCCTCCTCCACCTCTTCAGTCCATACACGCTCAAGAGTTAAGAAGGACTGAGCATGGTACCCTCTTCTGTCTCGCCAATATTCTCCTCCTCTTCCTCCTCATCCTCATCCCCCTCCTCCAATACGCACTGAGAAACAGACCGAAGGGTGCTCTGGCTATCAAGCGACGTATCTTTTTCCCCCATCTCCTGTGACAAGCGCAAAGCTTCTGACTTCATGCTGAGCAGTGAGTTTTTCAACAGGCAAAGCAGCGGGATGGTGAGGCTGATAATTCTGTGTTGACTCCTCAAAGTTGCTCAACACCTGACAGATATCAGACATCCATGTCCACTCCTCATTGTAGACTTGAGGAAGCTAACTGACCTGACTACCAGTTGTGGTGGAAGTTGACATCTGGCAGTCTACAATCGCTCTGCGCTGCTGGTAAACTCTGGATAACATGTTTAATGTCAAATTCAATCTCGTGGGCAAGTCGCACAACAGTCGGTGAGCTGGCAGTTGTAGGCGTAGCTGCGCTGCCCTGAGAATGGCAGCATCTGTGGTTGACTTGCGGAAATGCGCACAGATGCGGCGCACCTTGGTGAGCAAATCTGACAAATTGGGGTATGTCTTGAGGAACCGCTAAACTATGACATTGAACACGTGGGCCAGGCATGGCACATGTGTCAGTCTGCCGAGTTGCAGAGCCTCCACAAGGTTAAGCCCATTGTCACACACAACCATGCCTGGCTTGAGGTTCAGCGGTGCCAGCCACAGATCGGTCTGCGCCGTGATGCCCTGTAACAGCTCTTGGGCGGTGTGCCTTTTGTCACCTAAGCTCAGCAGTTTGAGCACTGCCTGTTGGCGCTTACCCACGGCACTGCTGCTGCGCCTAGAGCTACCGACTGAAGGTATATAGTAGTACATCTGAGAAACCGTGACCAAGGTAGGCCCCACAATCGGTCCCAGCCTCCACCAAGTTAACCCAATGTGCCATCAGTGAGATATAGTGTCCCTGCCCGGCAGCACTTGTCCACGTGTCCGTGGTTAGGTGGACCTTATCACTAACCGCGTTGGTCAGGGCACGGATGATGTTCTCTGACACATGCTGGCGTAGGGTTGGGACGGCACATCGGGAAAAATAGTGGCGGCTGGGCACCAAGTACCGAGGGACAGCCACCGCCATCAGGTTGCGGAAAGCCTCAGTCTCTACCAGTCTATAGGGCAGCATCTCCAGGCTCAACAATTTGGAGATGTGGACCTTTAGGGCTTGTGCATGTGGGTGGCTGGAATTGTATTTGCGCTTGCGCTCAAATGTCTGCTGCAAAGACAGCTGAACGCTGCGCTGGGACACATTGGTGGAGGTTGTGGAGGATCGTGGAGGTGAAGGGGTGGTTGTAGGGCGGGAGGCGCTCGTGCCTGGGTCCTGGGCGGGGGGTTGACTCGCCGAGCCAGCATGTGACACAGGGGAAGGGGCAGTGGTGTGACCCGCAGGCGGTGAACGGCCTTGGTTCCACTCGTGTTTAGCACTCATATGTCTGCGCATGCTGGTAGTGGTTAGGCTGGTAGTGGTGGCTCCCCTGCTGATCCTGGTGTGGCACAGGTTGCACACCACAGTCCATCGGTCATCCTCACTTTCTTTAAAAAACCTCCAGACTTGCGAACATCTAGGCCTCGGCACGGGAGCTTGACTCCGTGAAACAGTTGCTGATCTACCTGCTCTGGCCCTGCTTCTCCCTATGGCCACCCCACTGCCTCTTCCAACCTGTTCTGGTGCTGCACTTGCCTCCCCCTCAGAAGCACTGTCTTGAGTTGGCTTACCAACCCAGCTCGGGTCAGTCACCTCATCATCCACCAGCTCTTCCTCCGATTCCTCACTCTGCTTCCCCCTCGGACTTACTGCCCTGACAACAACGTCACTGTCTGACAACCGTGTCTCATCATCATCTTCATTATCATCCGACACCTCTTCACGCACTACTTGCACTAAGTCCACATTCTCATCACCCACAGACTGTGAAAGTTCTAAATTTTGGGCATCGGGACAGAGCAACTGCTCAGGTTGCTCTTGAGCAGTGGTTTGTGTCTCTGGGTAGGGTCCTGAAAAGAGTTCCTGTGAGTATGCCGGATCTGAATCCATATTTTCCGTGGGGGGGCAGGCTGGGGGGAAGGAGGTTGAGCTATAGGAGCCAGAGGTCTACTCCCTTGGCTAGCGTGGGTGGACTGCGTGGAAGACTGGGTGGTGGATAAATTACTGGACGCATTGTCCGCTATCCACGTGATCACCTGTTCGCACTGTTGTGGTTTCAATAGTGGTGTACCACGTGACCCAGTAAGTTGCGAGATGAAGCTAGGGAGCGAAACTCTGCGGCGTTCCACTGCTCTCTCATCAGCATGTACAGTGTCACCCTGCCCAGGACCACGGCCTCTGCCGCCTACACTACTTGAACGCCCACGCCCTCGACCCTTAGCCCTTGGGTTTAACAATTTGTATATTCACCAAACTGTCGAGTTAATATCTGAGGCCAAAACCATATTCAGTAGACAGTAGAATTACTATCTGGGGCAAAATATAGTCTTTAGACTTCAGCTATTGCACCGCAAACCACTCAATTTTGCACTGGACTGTAGTTTATATAATTGAGTGAAAACAAATTATTCTCTAGACTGAGGCTAGTGTATTGCACAGCTCACAATTGTTCACTGGACTGTAGTTTATATAATTGAGTTAAAAAAATTATTCTCTAGACTGCGGCTAGTGTATCGCACACCTCACAATTGTTAACTGGACTGTAGTTTATATAATTGAGTGAAAAAAATGTATTCTCTAGACTGCGGCTAGTGTATCGCACACCTCACAATTGTTCACTGGACTGTAGTTTATATTATTGAGTGAAAAAAATGTATTCTTTAGACTATGGCTAGTGTATCGCACACCTCACAATTGTTCACTGGACTGTAGTTTATATAATTGAGTGAAAAAAATTATTCTCTAGACTGCGGCTAGTGTATTACACACCTCACAATTGTTCACTGGACTGTAGTTTATATAATTGAGTGAAAAAAATTATTCTCTAGACTGCGGCTAGTGTATCGCACACCTCACAATTGTTAACTGGACTGTAGTTTATATAATTGAGTGAAAAAAATGTATTCTCTAGACTGCGGCTAGTGTATCGCACACCTCACAATTGTTCACTGGACTGTAGTTTATATTATTGAGTGAAAAAAACGTATTCTTTAGACTATGGCTAGTGTATCGCACACCTCACAATTGTTCACTGGACTGTAGTTTATATAATTGAGTGAAAAAATTATTCTCTAGACTGCGGCTAGTGTATCGCACACCTCACAATTGTTAACTGGACTGTAGTTTATATAATTGAGTGAAAAAAATGTATTCTCTAGACTGCGGCTAGTGTATCGCACACCTCACAATTGTTCACTGGACTGTAGTTTATATTATTGAGTGAAAAAAACGTATTCTTTAGACTATGGCTAGTGTATCGCACACCTCACAATTGTTCACTGGACTGTAGTTTATATAATTGAGTGAAAAAAATTATTCTCTAGACTGCGGCTAGTGTATTACACACCTCACAATTGTTCACTGGACTGTAGTTTATATAATTGAGTGAAAAAAATGTATTCTCTAGACTGCGGCTAGTGTATCGCACACCTCACAATTGTTCACTGGACTGTAGTTTATATTATTGAGTGAAAAAAACGTATTCTTTAGACTATGGCTAGTGTATCGCACACCTCACAATTGTTCACTGGACTGTAGTTTATATAATTGAGTGAAAAAAATTATTCTCTAGACTGCGGCTAGTGTATTACACACCTCACAATTGTTCACTGGACTGTAGTTTATATAATTGAGTGAAAAAAATTATTCTCTAGACTGTGGCTAGTGTATCACACACCTCACAATTGTTCACTGGACTGTAGTTTATATAATTGAGTTAAAAAAAATTATTCTCTAGACTGCGGCTAGTGTATCACACACCTCACAATTGTTCGCTGGACTGTAGTTTATATAATTGAGTGAAAAAAACATTCTCTAGACTGCGGCTAGTGTATCGCACACCTCACAATTGTTCACTGGACTATAGTTTATATAATTGAGTGAAAAAAACGTATTCTCTAGACTGCGGCTAGTGTATCGCACACCTCACAATTGTTCACTGGACTGTAGTTTATATAATTGAGTGAAAAAAACGTATTCTCTAGACTGCGGCTAGTGTATCGCACACCTCACAATTGTTCACTGGACTGTAGTTTATATAACTGAGTGACAAAACGTATTCCCTAGACTGCACTACAGATCCCAGCAAGCCAAGGTACAGCAGCAGCAAAAATGAGTGCTGAGAGGACTGTGGGCAATATCATTGGGGTCTGTGTGGACCATGTGCTGTCCCTTTTCTGCCACCAGTCGCTGTGCACAGTGTGCAGCCAAGATGGCGGTAGCTGCACTACAAGTCCCAGCCAGCAGCCGAGAGGAGGCCAAAAAAGGGCTTGTAGCCCTTAGAAGGGCTGTTGGGTTCTTTGTGGGTGATTCCTGCCTAACCAACAACTAAATTCAGGCCCTAACACTCTCCCTGACAGACAGCAGCTCTATCCCTAATCTCATGCAGACGGCGTATGACGCGAGCAGCGCGGGACCAGATTCTTATATTCTCAGGTCATCTGATCTGGCCAGCCAATCCCTGCTATCAACTTGTAGGGGCCCCACGTGATGCTAGGAGGTACCAAAGACTCTCCTGCATGTTGATTGGCTTAAAAAAGGCGGCTAACATGCAGGAAGAGGAAGTTGCCATTTCCTCGAGGATCGCGATATGCTCGTCCGAGTAGCGAGCATATGCGAATACCCTAATGCTCGAACGAGCACCAAGCTCGGACGAGCATGTTCGCTCATCTCTACTAGTCAGCCCAATGTAACTGTGTAAATTTGGAATCAAATGGAACAGGCATTTCGATGCATGTTATAACTTGAAAATAATTCAATATTTTACTGCAATAATACAGCAATAATTAGGCCATTATCATTGCTGCATTACTAATTGCATTGTACTTAGATACACCAAACACATTTTACATCAGTAACACAAAGTATAACCATGTTACTGAAGGCATTACTGCATCAGAGCGCTCAACCATGTCTCACTGCAAAAATTTAATTATTACCGTTATAAATTTTCAATACCAATGTACAGTGTGTTTGTGGAAGGGAATAGATTTGGGACTTTTAATTGCACCTCTGTCTTGAAATTACAGAAAGAAACACATGCAATTTTGCTAGTACCATTAAATAATCTGAGTATCACACAAAGTTACGCTTTAGGTGAATCTAGTAAAATGGCGCACAGTGCCATTTTACTGCACATGTCAGATGGAAAAAGAATGAGACAGGGAGAAAGATGCTCACATGAACATAAGATGAAGTGGCGGAAGGAGTTTGTCTTGATTGCCTCACAGGCCGAAAGACAGCCAATCAGTGCTGCAGCAGGTAGGGAGGTGCCTTTGCAGGACGTCATTCTCTTTTGGGCTGTGCATGAAGATGAATGGGTGCAGCAGTCTGTGACAGAATATGATTTTAAGGAACAGTGTACAGTCATAATCAAGCTTCTATTCTAGTGTAAAGGACAGTGAGAGGAAAGACTAGAAAGTTAAATAATTGCGTAGAATATTAAAAAGCAAAGAAAGCTTTCAGCCAGGTAGTGGGAGTGAGGATCTGAGGCTGGATGTGCTGGGTAGTGCCTTCTAATTGCACTTTTTGCCTTATAATACAGCTTCAGCTGCTGCAGAGTCTTAAAAACATATTTTCTTTTCCATACAGCTTTTTAATATAAACCTGAGTTGAAGTGTTGGTGTGTAGAATAAGCTCAGTAGAACTGTACAATGCATGTTTTACAATCCAGAGGATAGCTTTTTAAATCTGAGTGAAAACATCTGAAATCTGGGACAGGGTATCTCCAGACAGTTCAAGTGTTGGTGTGGTTTGCAAAAATAGCAATCTAGGCTTACAACTCGTATTCTATAATCCAGAGTGTAGCATTTTAAATCGCTGAGTGAAAACACCTAAAATGGTAGTCTGAAATCTGGGACAGGGCATCTCCAGACAGTTCAAATGGTGGTCTGGTTTGCAAAAATAGCAATCTAGGTTTACAACTCGTATTCTATAATCCAGAGTGTAGCATTTTAAATCGCTGAGTGAAAACACCTAAAATGGTAGTCTGAAATCTGGGACAGGGCATCTCCAGACAGTTCAAGTGTTTTTTTTTTGTTTTGAGAAAGTATCAATATAAGTGTACAATATGTGTTTAACAATCCAAACAGTAGCATTTTAAACCTCAGTGTAAACACCTAAAATAGTAGTCTGAAATCTGGGAAAGGGCATCTCCAGACAGTTCAAGTGTTGGTCTGGTTTGTGAAAATAGCAATACAAGTATACGATGTATGTTTTACAATCCAGCGGGTATCACTTTAAATCTCAGTGAAATCACCTAAAATATTAGTCTGAAATCTGGGACAGAGCATCTCTAGACAGTTCAAGTGTTTTTTTGTTTTGAGAAATTAGCAATACAAGTGTAAAATTGATGTTTTACAATCCAGAGGGTAGCGTTGTGAATCTCTGAGTGAAAACATCAGAAATAGTAGGCCAAACTATTTTACAGGGCACCTCCAGAGAGTTCAAATGTTCGTGTGGTTTGCAAATCTAGACATATAAGTGTATAATGTGTTTTACAATGCAGAGGGTACTGTTTTAAATCTGAGTGAAAACACCTAAAATAGTAGTCTGAAATCTGTGAGAGGGCATCTCTAGAGAGTTCAAGTGTTGGTATGGTTTGCAAGAATAGCAATACAAGTGTACTACTCATGTTTTATAATTCAGAGGGTGCTATTTTAAATCCCTTAGTAAAAACACCTGAAATACTTGGGCATCTCCACACAGTTGGTGTGGAAAGAATATTCTCATAGTAAGTTGAGAACTTTTGTTTTACACTAGAGAAAGTTTATTTCTGAATCTGCATATTTAAACGCACATGAAACATTAGGCCTAAATCTGTTAGTGGTGCTGATACTGCATTATTCAAAAGAAAAAATGTCAGTAGCAGTGTCTTCAGTGTGTTTGTTGAAAGGAAAGGAAAGGACATTTTATTAAACCTCTCTGTCTTTATGTTCAAAAAACAGACTTCCAAACTGTTCCATACTTTGATTGTGTACATTAGACCAAATGTAGGAAATACGGAAGGGTTCTAAACTAAAGACCCAGGGCCAGATCTTGTCCTCCCAGAATGTCAATAGTAGCAGACCAAGCTATCCAACCAGAAGTAATAGTAGTAGGCCATAGTTCTCCCTGGCTTTGGAATGGTGCAGCATTAACATTGAGGAGAAAGATGATGAGATTGTGAATTAGCTGGCTTACTCCTTCTTTCACAAACAGCAGTATGACACGTAGAGTTGACTTCTGAGTCTGACACCCTGCCTTGGAGCCAGCGGTCACAGCATTCCTCCTGCTCCTTCTCCTCCTTGTAGCCGTCCCCTTTCAGTGTCATCCTCTCTGTTTTCACTGCCTCCTCCTAGTGGGCCCATTCTTTTCTCCTAAGAAGCAGGAACAAAACTCAGGCAGATAGTCAAGAGAGTCTCCCTGTTGACTTTTGTCAGAGCTATAAGCATTAGGATTGCCCTGAGGAGGTTCAGGGGGAGGCACAGGACCCTATGCATAGTGGTTTTGGTAGTGGTAGTAGTGGCACCTGTAGACACAGTGGTGCAAGAACAGTAGGAGCAGCAGTAGCAACAGTGGCACTCTGGACAAACACAAAGCCAGGAGTTGGGATGAGATACCGCAACCTAATAAAAGTGGCAAGGAGGGTGAGGACTATGAAGATGATTGTGCATTGGACATGACCTGAGAGCTGAATCAGAGTGATGAGGTGGAGGACACATCAGAGAAGAAGGGTGGTAGCCACAGTGGAAATAAAGAACAGAGGTAATGGACAGCCAAAATCTCCAAAAGACATTGCAAGGCCAGATCTGTTTCTATTATGGTCAGCTCAGGAACTGGTGATGCTGCTTATACTTTGAGAAATACAGTTTTGCTAGATATACAGTTTTGTTTTGTTTTTTTGTAGAGGGGGCACAAGCTTAAAACTGTAATACATGTGCTATACCATCCAGAGGATAGATAGCATGTGAAATCTCAGTGAAAATGTCAACTACTGTCAGGACATCTCAACACTTTTTTTTTTTTTTTTAGTTTGGGAAAAGTTTTGGTAAATATTATGTGTCTTACAATACAAAGGGTAGTGATTTATATCTTTGAGTGATAACATGAAATACTAGACCCAAATCCATGTTGGTGCATCTCATGGTAGTTCAAACATTCTTTTTGTTTAACCTCTTGCTGCGAATGGATTTAGCTGTATGTCCAGATTGCAGGAAAAGAGCTGCCGCTATCGGCAGCGAGTGACAGCTGTAACATACAGCTGACCCTCTGCGCCAAGGGATGAGATTGGTGCTGTTACCGATCCCAGTCGTGTAATCCTTTAGATGCTGCGGTGAGTAGCAACCCATGGGGTTAACAGAGGGAGGGTGTTCCCTCTCTCTACAATCGGGCTGCTGCACTGCAATAGCAGACACCAGATGGTTGCCATATCAACCAGATGCCTTACAAAGACATCCAGGCTTTCCATGTATCTAAGCCTGACAGACCCTGCAAGGTCTGATCAAGCTTAGTGTCAGTGTAAAACTGACAGTACTATACTCTGCCATAGAAGAGTATTGCAGAGTATAATACAGCCATCAGCCCCATTAGATCTTCAAGATCCAAGTGGGACTTTATAAAAAAAAATGTGTAAAATTGAAAAAGAAAATTAAAAAAAAAAACATTTAAATAAAAAAATAAATTGCCTTCTCCCATAATTGGTATTTCCTCGCCCATAGCATCCTGATCTCTAAAAAAATCATGTTACTAATCCCACGTGGTGAGCGCAGTAAAAAAAAAAAAAAAAAACTCATGGAATTGCTATTTGTCACCTCACCTCTCAAAAGATTGTATAAAAAGTGAACAAATGGCTTTTTGTTCTCAAATGGATGAGGTAAGTATGATTTTTTAAATTTTTTTTACCACCATTAAGGGAAAATCAATTCACTACCATGAAGCACGAGGAAGTTTGGCCTTGCAGCAAATACTTAGCTTAATACTAGTGGTATACTAGGCCAAAATCAGTGCCGGTGCATTTCCAGGCAGTTCAAGTGTTAGTATGCTGGTGGGGGGAGGGGGGAATAATCGCATAGTAAGTTAACAACTTGCATTTTTTCTGAATCTGCATATTTTAACGCACAAAAGGCATTGGGCTCAGATACTGCATTATTTCCTAAGTCAATTGTCAGTAGCAGTGTCTTCAGTGTGTTTGTGGAAAGGGAAGGACATCATATTGCCCCTCCCTGTCTTTAAAGTGGTTCTCTAAGTTATATTTATTGATGACCTATCCTCAGGATAGGTCATCAATATCAGATCAGTGGGGGTCCGACACCCGGCTCCCCCGCCGATCAGTTGTTTGAAGAGGAGGCGCGTGCCATACCAGCGCTGCCTCCTCTTCATTGTTTACATGCTAGCCGTAACATGGGTAGCTGTGAGCAGGTGTAATTACACCTAACCGCCCCATTCATTTCAATGAGAAAGCTCGTTCCTATACAAGTGTAGTAGCAGCACCAGCCAGAAGTAGTAGAAGTAGTACACCTCTTACGTGACGTTCCAGCTTGCTGGAAATTAAGCAGTGCTCATGCTAGAGCAGCAGAAACCATGAACTATTTTGTCATGCACCAGGCCAATTCAGCATGGAACATTCATTTCAATGGGAAGGCTCGTTCCCATACAAGTGTATGGGAACAAGCCTTCCTATTGAAATGAATGGGGCGGTTAGGTGTAATTACACCTGCTCATCGCTACCCATGTTAGGGCTAGAATGTAAACAATGATACTGGGTGTCGGACCCCCGCTGATCTGATATCGATAACCTATCCTGAGAATAGGTCATCAATAAATATACCTTGGACAACCCTTTAAGTTCCAGAGAACAGATTTGCAAAACATTCCATTCATTGTTTGACTCTGTACATTTAGGCCTAAAAATGTCAGGAATCCGGAAGGGGACCAAACTAAAGACCCAGGGCCAGAATGTAGCTAGTAGGAGCACCAGCTATCCGACCAGAAGTAGTAGTAGTAGTGGTAGGCTGCAGTTGTCCCTTGTTTCAGAAAGGTGCAACTTTATCATTGAGGAGAAAGAGGATGAGATTGTGGACTCGATAGCTCATTCCTCCTCTCTGTTGCAGCAAGGAGGTTACTTCCTTTTTTTTCCCATTTACATTTTTTATTAATTTTCTTTTATAACAGGCAATGTCAACGATGCAGATATTATTCCGAACAATATATGGAATGAATGATTAACAGTGCAACCTAGTGTTTCACATTATACAGCATATCATAACATGTATCATAAAACATATAAATAAAAAGGTAAAATCAACTGAAAAAAAAAGTCTCTAACCAGTTATTCAGTAATCAAATGCTCTTGAGTGTCCCAAAATTGCCAATGTTTCATAAAACTGTCCACCGTGTTTCTCTGCAAGGCCACAGAGTATTCCATCTCTTTCAGCCTGGCAGTGAGATCAGAAAGTGCTGGCGGGGAGGGTCGTTTCCAATACTAGGCAATAAGGCACTTAGCAGCTGTCAGAATATGGAGCAGCATCCCCCCTCATCGCAGGCGGTACCACATTCAGTAAGAAAAAAATGGGTCAGTAGGGGGCCTGACCCCTAAAAGAATCTTAATAACATTTCGTACCTGCGACCAAAATGGAGACAAGCTAGGGCAAGACCAGAAAATATGAAATTGTGAAGCTTGACTCTGGGAGCATCTCCAGCAGAGGTCTGGCACCTCCGGGTTCATAGCATGAAGTACAGCAGGTGTGTGGTACCAGAACATCAGGATCTTCAGTTGGTTTTCCTTGTAAGTGATTGAAGAAGAGCTAAGGTGGGCTCATCTCCAAATGGTCCTCCAGACCTCCGGGGAGAGCTCCCGTTGCAGCCAATCCTCCCACTTTAACATGTAGGGGTGCCTAAGGCCCTCCGGGTAATCAAAAGATATCAATATCTGATAAATATTGGAAATTAAGCCCTTTGAGGATGGGCTCTGGGTACAAATCCGTTGAAACGGAGAAAGAGAGTGGGTACATTCAAAGATCCCCAAACTCCCCTACAATAGTGTGTTATTCTCTGGAATTGGAATCTCAAATTGTGAGGAAGAAAGAACTTAGTCTCCAGATCCTCAAATGAGAGAACCTTTCCCGAAAATTGGTCCTTCAGGTCCAAAAGGCGATATAGTCCAGCCTCTGACCATGGTCGTACCATGTCTGCATTAGAACTGCCTGGGAGATGAGGTGTATAGAGAAAGAGAGGATCTAAGAGTAGCTAAGTTATATTTCACTCTATTTCGCAGCCAGATGTCTCTAGTAAATCGCATAGGACCCAGGAGATTAGAAGAGGGGATCTCAACCATAGGTCCCCAAATCACGGTCCCCAGATGGGTGACGCCAGCCACAGCATCTCGATTTCTGTCCACCGATTATAGGAGTGGAACGTGGACCAGGAAGTGATCTGTCGTAAATGGGTCGCTAAATAATATGTAGCTAGATTTGAAAATGCCAGACCTCCTTTCATAATAGGGGCCATCAGGATTTTAGATGAGATCCTGTGTCTTTTATAATTCCAAACAAATCTGGTAAGGCTAGCCTGTAGTGAACGAAAGACCGTGGCTGGAACCCCCACCGGGAAAGTCTCGAATAAATACAAGAACTTGGGGAGAATGGTCATTTTTATAGCCGCTATCCGGCCAAGCAAAGAAAGGGGCAGGGATTTCCACTTCGCCAATAGGGAATGAACTTCCGTTATCAACGACGGGAAATTTGCTTTATATAATTCTGAATAGCGGGAGGTCAGATAAATACCCAGGTAATTAAGAGAATGGGTACGCCAGGCGTAGGGAAACCGCCTCTGCAGGAGAGTGAGCCTATCCGGTGTAACATTGATCGGCAAAGCTTCAGATTTGGAAGTATTTAGTTTATATCCAGACAGCCCACCGTATCTATGTAGCACCGAATGGAGATTGGGGAGGGAAATAAAAGGGTTTGTCAAGGTAAGTAACACGTCATCTGCAAAGAGGGAAATTGAAAATGATTTATCCCTGACCGTGATACCCTGAATGTCAGGAGAATTACGGATCATCGCTGCAAGGGGTTCTATGCTGAGTACATAAAGGAGTGGGAACAGAGGGCATTCCTGTCGCATTCCATTATGGATTGAGAGGAAGGAGGAATGAGCATTGGGTTATCTAACTACCGCAGATGGGGAGGAGTAGAGGCCCCTCAGGGCCGTCAGAAAGGGGCCCTTAAAGCCGAAGTGATGTAACGCTCTAAACATAAAGTCCCAGTTTAAACGGTCGAAGGCTTTTTCGGCATCTAGACTAAGCAGTACGGCCTCCTCACCGCTCCTACTGGCCACCTCCACTAGGTCCACAGCCCTTCTCGTGTTATCCCCAGCCTGGCAGAACCTAACAAAACCAACCTGGTCCTTATGAATCAAGTGGTGAAGCCAGGCATTAAGTCTGTTCGCCAGTAGTTTGGTGAAAATTTTCAGATCCGAATTTAGAAGACTGATAGGCCTATAACTAGCGCAGTCTGCGGGATCCTTACCAGGCTTGGGGATTACCGTCACATAGGATTGGAGCATAGTGTTAGAGATCACATCTCCTTGCAAGAACCCATTGAATAACCTCACCAAGTGAGGAGTCAGCACATCGCGAAACATCTTAAAATATGCATAGTGGAGTCCATCAGGACCAGGAGTCTTCCCATTGGGTAAATCAGATACAGTTTCGTCGACCTCCTCAGCAGTGATCGGTTGGTTCAGATGGGCTAATGCAGCTGGGGAGAGAGTAAACGGCATTCTGATAAAAACCCATCTAACAATTCGTTACGCTTCGTCTCATCTGCAGGTAAAGAAGACGGCAAAGAGTATAAGGCTGAATAATAATTGTGGAATAAATTAGCAATAGAAGTCGGATGGTGTTGAAGGACTCCTAGGTGATCTCTAATCGCATGTGGGGTCGAGGTGGCAGCCCGGTCTTTAAGTTGACGAGCCAATAAAGTATGAGGCCTATTACCATACATAAAATAACGCTGACGGGTATATCTTATTAGCTGATTAGTAGAGGACGAGGCTAGGGACTTAAGTCGAGCCCGCAATTCACCTATCTGCCTCAATACTCGCCGAGAAGGTTTAGAGGTAAGCTCAAGTTCAGCAGACCGTAAAGAGCGCAGGCACTCCCGATATTGTGCTTCCCTGTCCCTCTTCATACGAAGAGAGAGCGAAAAAAGACACCCCGCATCACCGCTTTGTGGGCTTCCCATAGGGTGCCCTGAGAGGAGACACTCGAGGTATTCTCAGCAAAGTATTGGGACAGAGAGGAACGCAGCTCATCCCGGGTGAGGGGATTAGTCAGCAGGGTATCGTTCAGTCTCCAATGAGGGTATCTCAAGGGGGTAGAGGATAGTCGGAGATCCAGGTATATCGGGGCATGGTCTGACCAAGTAATGGGGCCTATAGAAGAAGATACCAATGCTCGGAGGGCCATAATATTTCCTAAAAAATAATCAAGCCTGAGAATTGGCGGGAGGAGGGATTGTCAACTCGCCACAGATCATAGAGAGAATGCATACAGACTAGTTTCCTAAACCCCCTAGACTGGCGCTTGCACTGGGAACTAGGGAGCGTCGGAGGAGTTGCTAGTCTATCCATGCTTTCAGAAAAGGAGAGATTGAAATCACCTCCTATTAGTTGCAACATCCCTCTATCAGAAGCTAAAGTGGAAAAAAGAGAGGAGAGAAAGGCTATCTGACCGGAGTTAGGAGCATATAAATTACAAAGTTGAATCTTCCGTCCGTGTACTACCCCCTGTAGAATCAAGTAACGTCCTAAGGGGTCGGCCTGAACCGAGTCCACTTGGAGGGGGCAGGACTTGGACAGGAGGATAGCTACCCCAGCAGATTTAGTGGAAGAGGCAGCCATGTAAACTCTGGGGAACCAGTGTTTAACAAAATTAAATGATCCCTCCCCTGTGAGGTGGGTCTCTTGAACTAGAATAATATCAGCCCCAGATCTGCAGAATTCCCTCAGAGCTATACATCTCTTAAAATTGGAATTGAGGCCCTTAACATTCAGTGACATTATTCTAGCCATTTTGGAGGGGACAAGAACCAGAAGCTAGTGATGGGTAGGAAAGGAGAAGCGGCAACGATCGGGAGCCAGGTGCCAGGCCGCCTCCCCCCCCCCCCCTAAGAAACCTAGAGAAATAGAGAGCCGCGAGGCTGGAAAGAAAACATATAATAAAAACAGCAATACTTGTCAATAGAGATGAGCGAGTAGTGTTCGATCGAGCCGGTATTCGATCGAATACTACGCTATTCGGCATACTCGATTTCAATCGAGTATAACGGCGATGGCGCACTTAGAATTCGTTTCCCCTCCCACCTTCCCTGGCGCTCTTTTTCCACCAATCAACATGCAGGAGGGGTATGACAGGCACGCTGAGCACGCTGGCAGCGCGAAAACAGCGTCTACATGGATTGGCTGGAAAAACCATGTGACCTCGAATATTAATAACTCAGCTCTTCCTGCTCGTACGCATATGCTGCGTGAACTTAGTCAGGGACAGAGGCTGGAGAAGGGACAGACAGGTTTTAGCAGTTGGACAGGCAGGAGCGTGATTAAAAGCCCTTATCAGGGCTACTATAGTGCACTACAGTGATAGCTTTACTACAAGATACACTTTACAGAGAACGGCTGCCGTATTCAGGGATAGCTGCTGGAGTAGGGACAGAGAGAGGCATTAGTGGTGTATTAGGTGCTCTGCTACATACCAAACTATATTTGGCACTACTGTTCAGCGTTCTTTTTGGCTGAAAAAACCCTGTTATATAACTAGTGTGTATATGCACCATCTGATCTGGCAGTATACGGCTGTGAATTTTATTTTATTTTTTTAAATACAGTTTATTTGGCTCTAGTGTTCTGGGTTCTGTGTGCCTGCAATACCCTTTTTGTATACCAGGTGTAAATACCCACCGTCTGTTCAGTTAGTACACGGCTGTGTACCTTGAAATATACAATATCTAGGCCATTTAATTGGCCACTGTACTGTGCGTTCTCTTGCTAAATTATTTCACATACCTGGTGTAAATACCCACCGTCTGTTCAGTTACTACACGGCTGTGTACCTTGAAATATACAATATCTAGGCCTTTTAATAGGCCACTGTACTGTGCGTTCTCTTGCTAATTATTTCACATACCTGGTGTAAATACCACCGTCTGTTCAGTTACTACACGGCTGTGTACCTTGAAATATACAATATCTAGGCCTTTTAATAGGCCACTGTACTGTGCGTTCTCTTGCTAAATTATTTCACATACCTGGTGTAAATACCCACCGTCTGTTCAGTTACTACACGGCTGTGTACCTTGAAATATACAATATCTAGGCCTTTTAATTGGCCACTGTACTGTGCGTTCTCTTGCTAAATTATTTCACATACCTGGTGTAAATACCCACCGTCTGTTCAGTTACTACACGGCTTGTGTACCTTGAAATATACAATATCTTAGGCCATTTAATTGGCCACTGTACTGTGCGTTCTCTTGCTAAATTATTTCAACATACCTGGTGTAAATACCCACCGTCTGTTCAGTTACTACACGGCTGTGTACCTTGAAATATACAATATCTAGGCCATTTAATTGGCCACTGTACTGTGCGTTCTCTTGCTAAATTATTTCACATACCTGGTGTAAATACCCACCGTCTGTTCAGTTAGTACATCGGCTGTGTACCTTGAAATATACAATATCTAGGCCATTTAATTGGCCACTGTTACTGTGCGTTCTCTTGCTAAATTATTTCACATACCTGGTGTAATACCCACCGTCTGTTCAGTTACTACACGGCTGTGTACCTGAAATATACAATATCTAGGCCTTTTAATAGGCCACTGTACTGTGCGTTCTCTGCTAAATTATTTCACATACCTGGTGTAAATACCCACCGTCTGTTCAGTTACTACACGGCTGTGTACCTTGAAATATACAATATCTAGGCCTTTTAATAGGCCACTGTACTGTGCGTTCTCTTGCTAAATTATTTCACATACCTGGTGTAAATACCCACCGTCTGTTCAGTTACTACACGGCTGTGTACCTTGAAATATACAATATCTAGGCCTTTTAATAGGGCCACTGTACTGTGCGTTCTCTTGCTAAATTATTTCACATACCTGGTGTAAATACCCACCGTCTGTTCAGTTACACACACGGCTGTGTACCTTGAAATATACAATATCTAGGCCTTTTAATAGGCCACTGTACTGTGCGTTCTCTTGCTAAATTTTTTCACATACCTGGTGTAAATACCCACCGTCTGTTCAGTTACTACACGGCTGTGTACCTTGAAATATACAATATCTAGGCCTTTTAATTGGCCACTGTACTGTGCGTTCTCTTGCTAAATTATTTCACATACCTGGTGTAAATACCCACCGTCTGTTCAGTTACTACACGGCTGTGTACCTTGAAATATACAATATCTAGGCCTTTTAATAGGCCACTGTACTGTGCCGTTCTCTTGCTAAATTATTTCACATACCTGGTTGTAAATACCCACCGTCTGTTCAGTTACTACACGGCTGTGTACCTTGAAATATACAATATATAGGCCTTTATTAGGCCACTGTCTGTGCGTTCTCTTGCTAAATTATTTCACATACCTGGTGTAAATACCCACCGTCTGTTCAGTTACTACACGGCTGTGTACCTTGAAATATACAATATCTAGGCCTTTTAATAGCCACTGTATGTGCGTTTCTCTTGCCTAAATTATTTCACATACCTGGTGTAAATACCCACCGTCTGTTCAGTTAGTACACGGCTGTGTACCTTGAAATATACAATATCTAGGCCTTTTAATTGGCCACTGTACTGTGCGTTCTCTTGCTAAATTATTTCACATACCTGGTGTAAATACCCACCGTCTGTTCAGTTAGTACACGGCTGTGTACCTTGAAATATACAATATCTAGGCCTTTTAATTGGCCACTGTACTGTGCGTTCTCTTGCTAAATTATTTCACATACCT
>ONZH01004015.1:0-145794 GCA_900303285.1 Rhinella marina
AAGGGAACACAGGGAAAGACGAACACAGACAGAACAAAACACAACAGCAGAATCGTCAGCAAGCCAAGTCAAGAACAGGAGGTCACGTCAAATACCGAGGGGAATCACAAAAGCGTAGTCTAAGTCCAAAGCCAAAATCCAATATACCAATAATCCAACAGCAAGGTCCAACACACAGCACTGATCTCAGAAGACTAATCACAGGCATCTGAGTGAGGCAGTTGCCATCTTTAAATAGCCCGCCCAGGATCATGTGATGTGGCCAGCATCACATGACCTGAGGCGGAGCAAGCTGTCCAAACAATATGTAAAAGTAGCCATGTGGTGTGATCAGCACCACATGGCTAAACCCAAACAGAGAATTAACTCATGAAGTGCTGGCTGACAAGACCAGCACTTCAATTCCCTATTGCTCGTCTCTAGGGGGGCGGAGAGGTCCGGCGATGTCGTGCAGAGGGAGCGCGACGCCGACCTCGCGTGACAGTACCCCCCCTTCACGAGGGGCCACCGGACCCTTACCAGCGGGAGCAGGCTTATCGGGATGCTGCAGATGGAACTTTCGGATGAGCGAGTCTGCATGCATCCTGGTCAACGGTACCCAAGACCTGTCCTCAGGACCGAACCCCTTCCAATGTACGAGGTACTGGAAGGAATTCCGGACCCTTCTCACATCCACAATTCTGGCAATCTCATGCTCCATTTGTCCTGCTACCTCAACCGGAGGAGGGAGACTGTTCCTCAGGACCAACGGGAGCAACATAACGTTTGAGCAAAGACACATGAAAAACATTATGAACACGAAGGGAGTCGGGTAAACATAACCTAAAAGAAACCGGATTGATCACCTTGGTGATCCTGTAAGGACCAATGAAGCGAGGTGCAAACTTGTAGGATGGTACCCTCATGTTGAGATTTTAGTCGATAACCATACCTTATCCCCAACCTTAAAATTCACACCCTTAGAACGTTTTCTATCAGCCTTAGCTTTTTGAACTCCTTGGGCCTTTTCCAGGTTCGACTGAACCTGTGCCCAAACTGTGCACAGTTCTTGAGAAAATCATTGACATCTGGGACAACCGACGCAGATGGGGGAAAAAGGAGCTAAAGCGTGGATGAAAACCCATATTGCAGAAAAACGGCGACATCCCAGAGGATGAAATTAACATGATTATTAATTGCAAATTCAGCCAGAGACAGGAATCTGGCCCACACATGTTGGTTATCAGAAACATAACATCTAAGATATTGCTCAACGGATTGGTTAAGACGTTCAGTCTGACCATTGGTCTCCGGATGAAAGGCTGATGAAAAGGACAAAGAGATACCAATCTTATTACAGAACGCCCTCCAGAACCTAGACACAAACTGTACTCCCCTATCAGAAACGATATTCTCAGGAACACCATGTAGTTTGACAATATTATCAATGAACACGGACGCCAAGACCTTCGCAGAGGGTAATTTACACAAAGGAATAAAATGACACATTTTGCTGAATCTGTCAACCACCACAAATATCACGGTTTTACCCTCAGAGCACGGCAAGTCCGTGATAAAGTCCATGGACAGATGTGACCAAGGTCTACTAGGTATGGGTAAAGGATGTAACTCACCCATAGGTCGTGTCTTGGAATTCTTGGACCTGGCACAAGTGTTACACGCAGTTACAAAAGCCTGAACATCTCTGGAGATTGACGGCCACCAATACTGCCTAGAGACCAACTCCTTGGTGGCATTGATGCCAGGATGTCCACACAAAACAGAATTATGGCACTCACCCAGCAGTCGCAACCGCAAATGAGCCGGCACAAACAATTTGTCATTGGGGGTACCAATGGGAGCAAGATGTTGTCCTGCCGAGATTTCAGAAGCGAGGTCAGATGAGGTAGCGGCCACGATGATATCAGCTGGCAGGATGGGCTCAGGAGGGACGTCAGGAGGCTGATACGCCTGGAAACTTCGGGATAAGGCATCGGCCTTAACGTTCTTGCTCCCGGGTCTGAAGGTAACACAAAAATCAAAACGAGTAAAGAACAAAGCCCACCTCGCCTGTCTAGGATTCAATCGCTTAGCCGATTCTAGAAACATTAAATTCTTATGATCCGTGAGGACCGTAATGCGGTGAAATGCCCCTTCTAAAAAATGACGCCATTCCTCAAATGCCCACTTGATTGCAAGTAACTCCCTATTCCCAATATCATAATTCCTCTCGGCAGGAGAGAACTTGCGGGAGAAGAAGGCGCATGGCATAAGATTAGTTAAGGTGGAAGACCCCTGGGACAGTACAGCCCCCACACCATCCTCAGACGCATCCACCTCAACTACAAAAGGCTTACTTTGATCAGGCTGGACCAACACAGGAGCATTAATAAAACACTGCTTTAACCTTTCAAAGGCCTCAATTGCTGCAGGGGGCCAATTGACCAGATCAGCCCCCTTGCGAGTCAAATCCGTAATGGGTTTGGCTACCACTGAAAAATTTTTGACAAATTTACGATAAAAATTTGCAAACCCCAGAAATCGCTGGAGCGCCTTCAAAGAGGAAGGTCGCACCCAATCCACAATGGCCTGTACTTTAACTGGGTCCATTTTGAAAGAAAAAGGGGTGAGAATGTATCCCAAAAAGGCCACTTCCTGAACACCAAAGGTACACTTTTCCCCTTTAACAAACAACTTGTTTTCACGCAACACCTCCAGCACTTGCCTAGTGTGAGATACGTGACTCTCCCAGTCTGCAGAAAAAATCAGGATGTCATCAATATAGACAATTACAAATTTCCCAATAAATGGTCTAAAAATGTCATTGACAAAGTTTTGGAAAGTTGCCGGAGCGTTACTTAACCCAAAAGGCATTACCAAGTACTCATAATGACCCTCCGGGGTATTAAACGCAGTTTTCCATTCGTCCCCCTCACGAATCCTGATTAGGTTGTATGCCCCCTTCAAATCCAGCTTGGTGAACCAACAGGCCCCCTGGACCTGATTCAGCAAGTCAGGAATAAGGGGCAACGGGTATCTGTTTTTAACAGTGATTTTATTGAGCTCCCTGTAATCGATACAGGGCCTCAATCCTCCATCCTTTTTACCAACAAAGAAAAAACCTGCCCCATGGGAGAAACTGAAGGCCGGATGTGACCCTTGGCCAGACTCTCTTTGAGATAATCCCTCATGGACTGACGTTCAGGAGTAGAGAGATTATAAATGCGACCTTTGGGATATTTGGATCCCTCAATAAGGTCGATGGCGCAATCATATTGCCGGTGAGGAGGGAGGAACTCAGTCTCGGACATGGAAAACACGTCCGAAAAATCGCCAATATACTTGGGCAAGGAAAGAGACTCAGTGGTACCTCCCAACTGCAATACTGATCTACAACATTTGTCACAATTCATTCCCCATTTTTCCAATTCACCTACCGACCAGTTGATCACAGGGTTGTGGTCCTGTAACCAAGGCAGACCTAAAACAAGGTCGGCAGGTAAATCCTTTAATACAAGGAAGGAGCAAGTCTCAGTATGGGTAATTCCTACAGTTAATACAACCTCAGGAGTACAAAACTCCACTCTCCCATTATTCAATGGAGTGGAATCCAGTGCGATAATTTGAATTACCTCCCTTAAAGGAATTATAGGCACACCCACAGATTGCACAAAATCATAATCAATAAAATTAGCAGCAGAACCTGAATCCACAAATGCTTCACCGGATCTCTTGAGTTGGTTATAAGAAATGGAAATAGGTAACAAGATTTTCTTTCTTACCACCGCAGGGGGTACCTTACTTCCAGGAACAGACCTTTTTGAGAGCAGAAGTCTCGGACACTGCTGGAGCCAGTGGTTCATCTCACCGCAGTAAAAACAGGCCCCTCTCAGGCGTCTCTGATCCCTCATAGTAACTCCCAACTGCATAGGCTCCTCCTGGACGTTGATAGGAGACGGGCTCTGAAGAGGAACTTCGGACAACACGGCAACTTGAGGGGCAACAGAACGTTCCTTTTGTCTCTCCCTAAACCGTCGGTCAAGTTTGATAACTAAGGTCATAGTCGCCTCTAAGGTGTCAGGAGTAGGATAACTAACTAGTAAATCCTTCAGATGGTCAGACAGTCCCACCCTAAACTGGCTTCTCAAAGCAGGGTCATTCCATTTAGAGGACACACACCATTTTCTGAACTCAGCACAGTAATCCTCAACTGGACGGTTACCCTGCCGACTGTCTCTGAGCTGAGTTTCAGCTACAGCGGCCAAGTCAGGTTCTTCATATAAAAGACCTAGGGCCCGGAAAAAAGCCTCCACAGACAATAGACAAGGGGAGTCAGGTGGCAATGAGAAAGCCCACTCCTGCGGATCACCTTGCAGCAAGGAAATAATTATTTCTACCCGCTGCTGCTCAGAACCCGAGGAGTGTGAGCGTAAACGGAAATATAATTTACAACTTTCCTTAAAGGAACGGAAAGTCCTTCGGTCCCCAGAAAACCGATCGGGCAATTTTACATGGGGTTCAATATTGGGGTTTGGCATGGAGGGAACGACAGCGGGTGCAGTCCGCAGCTGCTCCTGATGTTGGAGTCTCCCGGCCAAATCCTGGATCATCTGAGCCATGTTACTCATCTGGTCCGTGAGTACTCGCAACGGCTCCATTAGGTATGGCCTGTGATTCTGTCACGACAGGGAAACAAGGGATAGTGTGCCCTGTCTGAACCCCACCTCTTTCCCTGCCTACTTACAGTAGATGCCCTAGGCGACAAAACCGTAACTTGGAGACAGTCCCTATGCTGAGTACGTGCACAGGGAAGGGAAGGGAACACAGGGAAAGACGAACACAGACAGAAACAAACACAACAGCAGAATCGTCAGCAAGCCAAGTCAAGAACAGGAGGTCACGTCAAATACCGAGGGGAATCACAAAAGCGTAGTCTAAGTCCAAAGCCAAAATCCAATACACCAATAATCCAACAGCAAGGTCCAACACACAGCACTGATCTCAGAAGACTAATCACAGGCATCTGAGTGAGACAGTTGCCATCTTTAAATAGCCCGCCCAGGATCATGTGATGTGGCCAGCATCACATGACCTGAGGCGGAGCAAGCTGTCCAAACAATATGTAAAGTAGCCATGTGGTGTGATCAGCACCACATGGCTAAACCCAAACAGAGAATTAACTCATGAAGTGCTGGCTGACAAGACCAGCACTTCAATTCCCTATTGCTCGTCTCTAGGGGGGCGGAGAGGTCCGGCGACGTCGTGCAGAGGGAGCACGACGCTGACCTCGCGTGACAATGTCATTATGGTTCTGTAGAAGTAAGGTCAAGCAATGGACTCGCTTGTTTGCAACAGCCCTAAGGCTGGAGCTCACTGTTTAGGTAATCAGGGACAGGTGCAGAGGTGGTTATTTATCGGTGAGCGTGGCAATGCAAACGTGCGCCCATACATTACATCAGAGGATACCAATATCTATCAATATCCACTTACCCCTTCATCCTAAGGTCTCCTGAAGAACCAGGACATGCCCCCTTTCAATTGATACAGCTACTGCTATTATCATTTCCATACTTTTGTTTGTTTTTAGATACTTATTTGGAACGTTATTTGTGTGGGGATAATTTTTAAGTGTAGCAATACAAGTTATATTTTAAAGGGTAACTATTGTCAATTCTGTGATAGTTACAATATGTAGTGCATTCTCAGGAAGCATTATCACTGTAAGGCCTTGTTCTCAGTTTTTTGATCAGTTATTTCCATCAGTTATTGTGAGCCAAAACCAGGTGCGGGTCAAAAACACAGAACAGTTGCAGATCTTTCCATTATACCTTATTAATGTGTAGCCTCCACTCCTGGTTTTGGCTCACAAAACGGATGAAAAGAACTGATCAAATAAGTGATGTGTGAACAAGGCCTAAGGGGTACTATTAGTAATGAAGGCACTCTGGGAGAGAATTATAATTGGTGGGACTTTTGGGACCGCTATTAGTATAGTGGGACAGCGGGTACAGTATTTTTCACTGTTAGGGTACCAGGAGGGGTAGGATGATGATAAAGTAATGGATCTAAGATGTCTGTGTGGCAAAAACTGTAGAATGTTACACATCTGTTTAGTTTGCACCATTGTTTTCTTGTGGGCTAGTTGCCGAATATTTCTGATGTGTATCTAGGGCCATGTGTCTTTGTGGCAGTGCACATCCATCGCTGTTTGAAGCGTGCTGGCCGTGGATTTCTTGTGACGTATGTTCTTTACAATCTGGTTCCTTATGAGTTAATTCCCCAGTCTGTGTCTAAATCTGCACTTGTTGTCCATGTGTTGGTTAGTTTAGCTATTTAGTTCCTGAACTCTTTCTGTTTGCTGTAAATTCTGTCTTTAGTGTGTGGCCAGACCATGGCTGTGCAACAGTGTTTGCTTCTGAAGTCTCAAGCCTATTCCTCAAGCATTGCCTTGTTATCTGCAGATACTGTTTGTACTGGTCTTCTGTAATATGTCTGTGTTCCTGAAGTCCCATGTCTACCTGCAATTATCTGGTGTGTTCGGGTTCCTGAAGTTACTGCCCTGTGTGCACTGGTCCAAGCAGTTGTTACTATTTGAACTGGTCTTTTGTGATATGACTGGGTTCCTGAAGTCATTGCCATATCTGTCTGCTACTATCTGTCTGTCCGAGTTCCTGACATTATTATTTCAAGTCTGTGTACATCTGGGTTCCAAAAGTTACTATTTGTAATCTGAATCAGTTCCAAGTCCATGTCTGTTTGCCTGGGTTCCTGTAGTTACTATTCATGATCCTAGTCTGGTCCTGTCCTGAGTCCTTTTCTGTCAAAGTCTCTGTTGAGTCTGTTTGTTTTGGTCAGTAGGTTAGCTACTTTCTATCCGGATTCCAACCCTGTGGTGTTTTCCAGTTTTAGACATAGTGGTTCCACCAAATCTGTAACACAGAGACAAGGCATGGCTGACAGGAATCATCATGGTGGTCTGTGCTGAATGGAGAAGGTTAGGAAAGAGAACTTTCATAATCAGAGGATAAGTCACTGAATGTGATAGATACGTAATGCTGTATACTCCTGTATGATTGGTAATGCTGAAAGTAATGTTCATCCAAATTTGCTATTAGCACTGGTACAGGGAGGGAGGGAGGCACAAACATATTTCACATTCACCACTCAGCAAGTGGCCCTGTCTGTTTTAAAATGCCAGTGCTGAGTTTCAGTCCCAGTCCAGCCCTGAGAACACCGCCAGCACATCTGATACAATGACATGTGAATGAAACCGAAAACCACTTGGTCAGTATTTGGTCTGTATCATGCATTAGTATTTGTAAACCAAAACCAGTAATGGAGCCCAAAAAACTGAAGAAGCAGAAATCTTTCCATTATACTTTTGCTCTGTAAGCTCCATTCCTGGTTTTGACTTACAAATACTGACTGTGTGAAAGTGGCCTTAAAGGGAGTCTTTCACCAGTTTTTCACCTATATAACTAAGAGCACTGCCCCACAGAAGATTGTATACACATCTCAGACATACCTGTGTGCACTGTGTGTCTGTATTACATGTCCAGGAAAAGAACTTTTATTCTGCAGGAAAACAGCTCTGTGTGCCTAAGTGCACAGCTCTGCTGCTGCAAGTGCCCAAAGCAAACCAGACTGAAGAGGGGAGGGCTGATTTAGCTGCTCATATCTTGGGATTGATAGCAGATAGAAAAAATGGTTCTGACCTGCTTTAAATGCAGGCATTCCAAGTGATACCAAAATCATTTATAGCATTACATCCAGTATATCAGAAGATATAGCTGTTAGAAATCGAGTCAGGAGAGAAAGCTGTTTTTACTTTCACTTTTAGCTGGGCATTTGGGAGCTGTTTTCCAGCAGAATAAAAGTGCTTTTCCTGGACATGTAATACAGACACACAGTGCATAAAGGTATGTCTGGGATGTGTCTGCAATCTTCTGTGGAGTACTGCTCTTAGTTATATAGGTGAAAAAAGGTAATAGACTCGCTTTAATTAAAAAAAAGCATAAATGTCTGCTGAGTATTCAGCAGCTAGCAGTTTAAGCATAGAAGAAAGAAGGCTTAAAATTAGGAAGGAGGACAATAATGAAGAAAATTCATGTTTTTATGGCCCCTTAAAAAGCCACTTAATGTGACGAGTCATTTTCATCAGCTGATAATAAGATGGTTTGAAAATTACAATTACTAATATGATTTTGGTAGAAACATAAGAATATTGAATTTTTTTCTGAACTGCTTGGTTGTGATGTGGATATCTCAGAGAACATGCATAGCTGCTCATTAATGTCACACGGACAAGAGTATGCACATGGCAGAGAAATACCTTTATCCGTGTTTCTGTTACAACAGTATGCAGGAGTATTTCCATGTTAAAGGGAATGTGTCACCTGTCCATCTTGGACTATTATCTGTAGTAATACGAGTAGCACTGCAGATAAGATGTCCAGATATTTTTTATTGTCTTAATGTCCCCTGTATTCCTATGTCATTGTCATGACTGCCATGCATGTGCACAGGAGTCCTCACAATTTTGGTAGCACAGTAATCCAGACTGTTTTTCAGTGCAGCTTTGAGCATTGACACTGGGAGAACGGGGGACAGTGGGAAAATTAAAATGCCGATCTGGACTCCTTATGTGCAGTAATACTCGCAGATGATGGTCCAGAATTGTAGTGACAGATTACCTTCAAGCATGTATGAGGTGTTTATGCAGCCAGACTGGTTTTGATTCACCCCCATTACTTGATTTATTTTTTTTTGTCTTTTCGAAGCTTTTTCTCTGGGGTCTTAAGTGGCTCTTATTCTCATTGTGGCAAGTACATTATCTTAAAGGGTTATTCTCATTTTAGACAATGGGGGCATATCGCTAGGATATGCCCCCATTGTCTTATGGGACCCGCACCTATATCCAGAATGGAGCCCCCGAACTGAATGAGGGCGCATTGCGCATGCGCAGCCACCCTCCATTCATTTCTATGGGGCAGCCGAAAATAGCCGAGCACTGGCTCGGCTACTTCCATCGGCTCCATAGAAATGAATCGGAGCGGTGGCCGCGCTTGCACGCTGCACTCCCATTCATTTCTATGAGCGCAGCGGGGAGCATCGCGTGGTGGTGGCCAGACGGGGTCCACCAGGCGCAGCGCTCCCGGCTCCGTTCTGGATATAGGTGCGGGTCCCAGCGGTGGGACCCGCACCTATAAGACAATGGGGGTATATCCTAGCGATATGCCCCCATTGTCTAAGATGAGAATACCCCTTTAACTATGACAACGAGTGAAAATGGCAATAGCGGCATCAGTGGGGATAGACAGAGGGAGGGAGCGTGGTTTCGATAGATTGCTGTTAGCCTAGAGCCTTGCGAAGGCTAACTTCCTGAAAATCTGTGCCTGATGCACGGCTTCTCAGGCAGCCTTTCAGAAACCCATAGACAGGACAAGCAATAGTATTCAGGTCCCCCAAAGGGACTAAAAATCACAGTAACTTTTCTTTTATTAAAAAAATGTTAAAAATTCAATCAACTCCCTTCCTCATTTTACATATAAAAATAAATAAATGATAAAAAAATTAAACATAGGAAAAAATGAACAAACAGCAGGTGGTACTAGACAGATACATTTTATTGAATAGCTCAGTGGCTATACTAAGTTTTTAATTACATGCAATTACAAACGTATTCAGATTCAGGTGCTGGTTTGAAAAATGTATATTTTTTTTATGGCACAACCCCTTTAATAGATGTTACCCCGCATAAGTTATAGATGTAGGAGACCATGATAACTCAGGAACAATTCGGTCATTTTTTTCTTATTTTATGAAGAAATGTTCATATAAACAAAGGTATTTCTTATTTTATCATCCATTAGTGTAATGGAGAATAATAATATTATATTGTTCTCTACTTCTAAATATTAATATCACATCAAAATGGTAGGGAAATCACTTATAATTATAGTATAATTTCCCCCAAAATAGGTCAATGTAATTAAAATGACATTAACTAAAAGGATTTAATAAATTCAAGAAAGCATGTACCAGCTATTTATGATCAATCTACAAATCGCAATAAATACATATAATAGATGATTCCAGATCTATAAGAGCTATAGAGTGCAATTATCTACATAAAGGCACAGTAAAAAACATACATCACCTAAAGCATCCAGCCATTCTCTCCACCATACCTCTTAGTATATAATACAGTAATTAGGCTATTCAGGATAATTAGAGGCTCTTGTACTGAAGAGCAACCCAGAGAAGGATATCTTATGTGCTTCTGACTACATTAGAAGCGAAGAGAGAAGCGTGAGGCTCTCCCAGCATGACTTGTGTTCCAGACTACTGTGTATGCGACTGCTCTAACAATCCCAGAAAAAGCTAATATTGCCACTAATGGCGCAGTAAACATTCTACTCCCATCAACCCGCAGGATGGAGCACACATTCCATAATCATTTCATACTGAGAGAAGTTTTTTCCTGTATTCTGTCACCCAGCATTTACAGAGAAGCACATTAGAGTTGATTTATAAATGTAATCATGTCAGCTTTCTGGTGAAAATACATTGATAGATATGGCATTCGGCATAACTTACTTTCAAGGTCCCTTGACCATTTTTTTCACAAAAAGTAGCGACACAGAATATTACCGACTGCAACTCAGTAATCATATGAAAGCTTTACTTTACACAAACAAGTTGTAAAATAAATCTGTGTCCTACCTGGCATTGTTCTGAGACTGCAGGGTGGACATACTGTATGCTGTGCTGGGAGGGAGACCGGTTTGTACACTGAACAAGTATTAATAAATGTCCACTATGCCTTGAGAACTTCATCTTTTCATGCTGACAAACAGTAAACAACTGTCCACTACGCTTTTATTCTGGAAAAAAAATCACTAAAATGATCACCAAAACCTGATGCAAACACTGTGTCAATACAACCTAATACTGCCCCTATGGACAAGAATATAACTACTATAATAATATACACTACTAGAGCCAGCTATATAACCACATAAATGTTGGTTCCTATGGATATGGATAGCTACTATAATACTGCCTCTTGTGTACAAGAAAATAATTGCTATAATGCCCTCCCATGTCTATAACAAAATAACTACTACAATACTCTCCCATGTGTATAAGAATGTTAAATACCATAATGCTCACACCTATGTACAAGAATACTCGTGTAAATATTATAATACTATCTCCAATATTCAAGAACAGAACTACAATAATACTGATCCTATGTACAATAATATAACTACTATAATACCGCCTTCTATGTACAAGAATATAACTGCTATAATACTGCTCCTATGTACAAGAATATAACTACCATAATACTGCTTCTTATGTACAGAATATATCTACTATAACACTGCCCCTTATGTACAAGAATATATCCACTATAATATTTACCGTATGTACAAGAACATAACTATTATAATACTGGCTATGTACAAGAATATAACTACTATAATACTGTCCCTATATACAAAAATATAACTACTATAATACTGCTCCTATGTACAAGAATATAACTACTATAATACTGCCCCTATGTACAAGAATATAACTACTATAATACTGTCCCTATATACAAAAATATAACTACTATAATACTGCTCCTATGTACAAGAATATAACTACTATAATACTGCCCCCTATGTACAGGAATATAACTACTATAATACTGCTCCTATGTACAAGAATATAACTACCATAATACTGCTTCATATGTACAGAATATATCTACTGTAACGCTTCCCCTTATGTACAAGAATATATCCACTATAATACTGTACTTCCCCTATGTACAAGTATATAACTACTATAATACTGTCCCTATGTACAAAAATATAACTACTATAAGACTGCGCCTATGTACAAGAATATAACTACTATAATACTGCCCCTTATGTGCAATAATTTAATTACCATAATACTGCCCCCATGTACAATAATATAAGGTAACTACTTTAATACTGCAAGAGAAAAAGGGGTTTGCATTAGTACTATAATACAGCCTCCTATGTACAAGAATATAAATACTATAATACTGCTTCCTATGTAGAAGAAAATAAATATTATAATACTGCAACCTGTGTACAATAATATAAATACTATAATATTGTGCCTGGTACAAGAATATACCATCTCCTTCTGCCATCTTTTGGGGCATCTAAAATGCTGGCATCAGAAGCAAGAGACTCTGCGCTTTGTTACTGACAGGTCCTGGCAATGCACTATTCTCTGTGTACATAATCTGTGTGTTATTTGCTCACTGAACTGTCACATCTTACACACATATTTCTGTAAAGTGTGACTGTTCAGTGTGCAAATAACACACACATTGGTACACACAGCAGAGTATGTATGTAGTATGTATGTAATGTATGTAGTGTCTGCCCTGCCAGGACCTTTGTAGGCAGCCTCCCAACAACACACAACCCCAGATTCCTACTACTGTTTCTAAATGAATAAGCTTAGGCAGCAAGGCTGTCCCTAATAACAATAGTATTCTGTGGCTGGTATGGTCAGAGAGATCTGTGGCTGGCATAGTCGGGGGGCACTGAGTCTGGTATAGTCAGGGGGCATTATGGCTGCTAATGTGATGAGGCACTGTGGCTGGCATAGTCAGGGGATCTGTTATGAGACATAGGCTTTTGTACTTTGTCTGTACCATATCAACTGTATATCACCCATAGGATATATACAGTAAAAATGGTATTTTCTACTTTTATGCTTTCAATTGTAGGTGTGTCCTATGGTCCAGTGCATGTTATAGTTCAAAAAATACTTTAACTACTATAATACTACTTCCTATGTACAAGAATATAATTACTATAATACTGTTCCCTATGTACAAGAATATAACTACTATAATACTGTTCCCTATGTACAAGAATATAACTACTATAATACTGCTCCTATGTACAAGAATATAACTACTATAATACTGCTCATATGAACAAGAATATAACTAGCATAATACTGCTTCCTATGTACAAGAATATAACTACTATATTACTGCCGTCTATGTACAAGAATATAACTAGTATAATACTGCTTCCTATGTACAAGAATATAATTACTATAATACTGCCCCCATGTACAAGAATGTAACTATAATACTGTTCCCTATGTGCAAGACTATAACTACTATAATACTGCCCCCTATGTACAAGAATATAACTACTATAATACTGGTCCTATATCCAAGAATATAACTACTATAATACCGCTTCCTATGCACAAGAATATAACTACTATAATACTGCCTCCTATGCACAAGAATATAACTACTATAATACTGCCCCCTATGTAGGGGCGTAGCTAAAGGCTCATGGGCCCTGGTGCACGAGTTCAGCATGGGCCCCCCTTCCCTCATTGCTTTGTGGCCAGGGGCAGGGGAGCACATAGCTTTCATGCTGCGTGGTGCAAAAATTGAAACAGAACCACCCCCCCCATGCCAAATTCTTGACCTAACCCCTTCAATCCAGCCAGAAGTGTAACCTGACCAGCAGGGGCGTAGCTAAAGGCTCATGGGCCCTGGTGCAAGAGTTCAGCTTGGGCCCCCCAAAGCCCCCCCCCACCCCGCCTACATTCACACGACAGTTGTTTTTGCAGCCTCCGATCTGCATATTTTGCGGGTCAGATGCGGACCCATTCACTTCAATGAGCACTGTGGACATTTTTGTCCGTTTTGCGGACAAGGATAGGCATTGTTACAGTGGATCTGCAAAAAAAAAAAACGGATGCCATACGGAACATCATCCTTTTTTTGCGGATCCGCAATTTGCAGACTGCAAAACACAACGTTCGTGTGAATGTAGCCTAATCCAGCGCCCCATACCTCGTACATCCAGTATAATACAGCGCCCCATACCTCGTACATCCAGTATAATACAGCGCCCCATACCTCGTACATCCAGTGTCGTCTCCTCTAATATAGATCTTCTCTTTCCTCATCTTCTCCTTTCAGACCAGACGCCATTTTTCAGCCATTTCTCATCTCTGCAGTTTGACAGAAAAAAAATCTTAGTTTACTACTAAGTTTACTAGTTTACTACCCCCCAATAATGTGCCAGAAGTGCCCCCAAAATTTCACCCCAATAATGTGCCAGTAGTCCCCACCCATAGATGCCCCCAAAATTATGTGCCAGTAAGAAACGCCCCAATAATGCACCATAAGTTCCCCCCATTGATTCCCCCCTAAAATCATGTGCCAGTAAAGTGTCCCACCCCCATAGATGCCCCCCAAATTATTTTCCAGTAAGAAATGCCCCCCAAATTATGTGCCAGTAAGAAATGCCCCCAGTGCCCCCATGTGCCAGTAAGAAATGCCCCCAGTGCCAGTAAGAATGCCCCCAGTGCCAGTAAAAATGCCCCCCAGTGCCCCCATGTGCCATTAAGAAATGCCCCCAAGTGCCCCCATGTGCCAGTAAAAATGCCCAGTGCCCCCATGTGCCAGTAAGAAAAGCCCCCAGTGCCAGTAAAATGCCCCCAGTGCCCCCATGTGCCAGTAAAAATGCCCCCAGTGCCCCCATGTGCCAGTAAAAATGCGCCCAGTGCCCCCATGTGCCAGTAAAAATACCCCCAGTGCCCCCATGTCCCAGTAAAAATGCCCCCAGTGCCCCCATGTGCCAGTAAAAATGCCCCCAGTGCCCCATGTGCCAGTACAAATGCCCCCAGTGCCCTCATGTGCCAGTGAAAATGCCCCCATGTGCCAGTGAAAATGCTCTCAGTGCCCCCATGTACCAGTAAAAATGCGCCCAGTGCCCCCATGTGCCAATAAAAATACCCCCAGTGCCCCCATGTCCAGTAAAAATGCCCCCAGTGCCCCCATGTGCCAGTAAAAATACCCCCAGTGCCCCCATGTCCCAGTAAAAATGCCCCCAGTGCCCCCATGTGCCAGTACAAATGCCCCCAGTGCCCTCATGTGCCAGTGAAAATGCCCCCATGTGCCAGTGAAAATGCTCCCAGTGCCCCCATGTACCAGTAAAAATGCGCCCAGTGCCCCCATGTGCCAGTAAAAATACCCCCAGTGCCCCCATGTCCCAGTAAAAATGCCCCCAGTGCCCCCATGTGCCAGTAAAAATGCCCCCAGTGCCCCATGTGCCAGTAAAAATGCCCCCAGTGCCCCCATGTGCCAGTGAAAATGCCCCCAGTGCCCCCATGTGCCAGTGAAAATGCCCCCATGTGCCACTGAAAATGACCTCAGTGCTCCCATGTGCCAGTAAAAATGCCCCCAGTGCCCCCATGCGCCCGTAAAAATGCCCCCAGTGCCCCCAATAAAGCTCCGGTCCGCAATTTCAGCAATAAAAAAAAAACAAAACCCTTATACTTACCTCCATGCTGGCAGCGATGCAGTGCAGGCCTCTTCCGGCCTGTGTCCCGCGCTGTACAGCTCAGGCGGCGCGATGACGTCATCGCGCCGCCTGAGCCGGCCTCTGATAGGCCGGCTCAGAGGAACGGGCAGGGGAGACGCCTTTCCCTCCCCTGCCGCGCAGTACAGGCATCTGTATCGCTGTCCTGAGGACGGCGATACAGATGACTATGGAGATGAGCGCTTCCACAATGGAAGCGCTCATCTCCCTCTGCAGGGCCGCGCCGCACCTTGCCTAATTGGCGGTGCGGCCCTGCAAGTGGCAAGGGGGGCCCTCGGGGCCCCCCTAGCTTAGGGGCCCGGTCACAACTGCGACCGCTGCGACCCCTATAGCTACGCCACTTCTGACCAGCATGCACTTTCTATAATACGGGTGTCTTCTTGTGTGGCACAAGGGTCTAGAGTCAATCTGTGCAGGTACACCCCCCCAACTGGTCACCTTCCCTCTGTTCCTTTACTGAAGACAAATAGCAATTCATTCATAACTTCTAGTGCAAATAATAAAGGAATGGCACAACATAGAGACATAAGAATAGATGCTCCAGAATTGTTATTACATGGGGAATGCATGAAGATATTAAAACGGGCATGTCAGGAGTGGTGAAAGGTCCTCTTTAAGGCTCTGTTCACACTCCAGCCAGGATAACTGTGTCTTATTAATCTTTGTGCTATGTCAATAGATTCTTTTTGGTAATCCTGTTCACATGCACAATTCCGCTTTGCTCTGACTAGTTCACCCACAGATATACTTTTAATTGTATGTGCGGGATGGCATGAATTGTATAGTATAGTGTTACCTGCCATAATTTTTCTATAAGTGGATGTAATAATCTTCCCTGTATCTGGGGAAGCTGTCAGTTTCAAATCAAGGAAAGAAATTTCCATAAGATCATAGTGATATGTAAAATGTTTTTGTGTTATTATTTATATATTTTATGAAGTCTGGTACGGTCGCTACATCTCCGACCCATATGAACAACAGGTCATCGATGTAGCAACCGTACCAGTGCAAGTGGTCAATGAATGGATTATTGTCAGAGAACAGATATTGGTGTTCCCACTGACACATGAAAATATTTGCGATCGATGGCGATACCTTCGCCCCCATAGAGGCACCAGATATTTGTAAATAGTGTGAATTGCAAAACATAAAATAATTATGTGTCAACAAATTATGTATGGTAGTGCATAAAAAATCTCGCAAAATTGGAGTATGATCGCTAAATGTTGACAAGAACCACTGTAGTGCAGATATAGCCTGATCTTGGGGTATGGACATGTATAGTGCCGTGACATCTGCAGTTACCCATAGAAACTCTTTTCCCCGCTGGAGGTTGTGCATTGCTTGTAGTACATGCTTTGTATCTCGTATAAAACCAGGCATGAATCCAATCAATGGCTGGAGTAGGCTGTCAGCCCATTCAGACAGCCCTTCATTCAGTGAATCCATGCCTGAGACTATAGGCCTGAGTGGGGGAGGAAAACAATTTTTGTTAACCTTAGGCAGGGCATGAAATATTGGAAGGACTGGATGTGCAGGAATCAAATATTCTAATTGTTTGAGAGTACTAACACCACTTTGTAAACCTTCTGCTACCAGTCTTTTCAATTCTTTTCTAAATGTTGGTGTAGGATCTGACAATAGTTTTTTGTATGTGGACATATTCTGTAACATTAATAAACATGGATTTTTTGTACAGACCTGCATCCAAGACAACAATAACCCCCCCTTTGTCGCCTTGTTTTATAATTGTGTCATCCAGTTTACTCAGCAGAGTCAGGGCATCTCTTTCCTTTCTAGAAAGATTGGAGATCTTTTTATTAGATTGGGACTTATTCACATCATATAATTTGACCAAGTCCTGCTCTACCAGCTCCTGGAAACGATCAAGAGCTGGTGACCTGGAGTTAACTGGATAAAACGAGGGGGTTTTTGTCACAAAGGCAGTAGACATACTAGTATTTTTGACAATGTCAGAATCACTGCGTAACGTTTGTAACTCACATGTAACTTTCAATTCCTGAAAAGATAAAGACATTAGACTCTTGCTGGAAACACCGTCTGGTGGAGCACCACCCTCCAACAACTCAGGAGAATTGTTATCCCTCAGAAAGTGCTTCCGAAGGCCTCATGCACACGAACGTACACGTGCAATACACGGGCACTGACCGTGGGGCCACCGCATGCGGATTGCGGACCCATTCACTTGAATGGGGTCCGCAATCCGCATCCGAGGGTCCACACCGCAAAAAAGTAGTGCCTGCTCTACTTTTTTGCGGTGTGGAGGCACAGTCAGAAACACCACGGAAGCACACCGTAGTGCTTCCGTGGTGTTCCTATCCGTGCCTCCGTTCTGCATCTCCCAGATCGCGGACCCATTGAAGTGAATGGGTTCGTGATCCGTGATGCGGGCTGCACATGGCCGGTGCCCGTTTATTGCGGACCTGGCATATGCGGCCCGCAATATGGGCATGGCCAGCACACGTTCGTGTGCATGAAGCCTAACAGTAATATTTCTGGCAAACTTATTTACATCTAAGATATAAATCTAAATTATAAATTAAATTAAATTATAAATTTAAATTATAAATATATAATATATAGAGAAATTATAAATATTATAAAAAAAATATTTATTAAATTATAAATATATAATATATATAATATAATATATATAAAATATATATAGTAGTTATATATAATTATAAATATATATAAATTATAAATTTATAAATCAAAAGTACATGTAGGGGAGAAGGTCAGACCCCTGGATAAGATCTCCAATTGTTCATCAGAGAAGATTTTTGCAGATAAATTATACACTTGTATGTCAGTTAGTTTCTCCTGTGTCTTCGCGGAAAGCAATGACCCTCTTTTATGCTTTCTCCTCCTGCGTCGTTTTTTGCCTTTGGAATATGTTGGGACATTTTCAAAGTGGATGCTTGATCCATTCTCCTAGCAGGTTCACTGCTCTTGGAGGCAGTGTCTGAAGTGTCCATATCTGTGGACCTAAAATTAACCCTTGGAGTATCATCATGTTTTTTCTTATGTTTCCTGCGATTTGGCGTTTTCAGAATGGATTTAGGAGTAGACGCAGTATTAGGTAGCTTCCACCAATTGTAAACAGTATTTATATTATATCTTGTAAATCCCGCAAAAATTTATTGTGCTTTACATCAGTAATCTCAATTTCCAATTTTTCAATGGTCATCTTTAATTTCGCATCACAAGTTTCCACTGAGGTTTTATTTGCCATGTTGTCCAGGACTTCACGTGGCTCCTCATTTTCAAGCTCAACTCTGAAAGCTTTTTTTCTTCCTCTGCCATTATAAGGCTCATTAGTTTCAGTGAACACTCAGACAAGATATTTTCCCAGTCTTTCACAAATTGGTCTGAGTATATTGTCGTTGGAAACTTTTTTATTCGTAGACCACGTGGAATCATACCTTTTTTGGCATAACTATGTAATGTTGTATAGTCCCACCATGTTTTGAGTTCTTGGATTGTAAAGATTTCAAGCTGTGACATGTGCACTTTAAGATCCACTTCGGCCTGTGTGTCTGTAGCCGTGTCATTAAAAATAAGTGCAGCTTTTGCTGCTCTGCCTTCACACTCAGGTATCACAGTTTGGGAAATTGGACACGGTGTATCCATAGTGCAACTGACAGTCAATGTACTTAATAGAGAATTTGTTATGCTGAATTACCTGGTCCCAGGAGCAAGGCAAGTCCAATATACAAATACAGTAACAAACGCCAGCTTCTGCTCGGACCTCCGGGGCACGGATAGTGCAGGACTGCACTCACTCAGCGACAAATACGAACGACCTCCAGCCACCGGTGTTGGTAAAATCCATGCAGTTTATTTCTTCTCCGTTAAAAAACAGTTACAAAAATGGTGAATACAGACAGGCCTTACATCACTCTGACGCGTTTCGGGTGCATCTTTTCAACACCCTTAGGGCTCGTTCACACGACTGTATTTTTCTTTCCGTGTCCGTTCCATTTCTTTGAGGACCGTATGCGGAACTATTCATTTCAATGGGTCCGCAAAAAAAACGGAAGGTCTTCCGTGTGCATTCCGTTTCCGTATGTCCGTATTTCCGTTCCTCAAGATTATGAGTCTTGTCCTATTATTGTCCACATCACGGACAAGAATAGTACTGTTCTATTAGGGGCCAGCTGTTCCGTTCTGCAAAATACGGAATGTACACGGATGCCATTTGTGTTTTTTGTGGACCGCAAACCACAACGTTCGTGTGAACGAGCCCTTAGTCATAGAGTCACTGAATGACCATATCAGTCAGGCTATATAGTGGAAAAGGTAGGAGGGACACGCCCAATAGGTGTGTTTAGAATTAAACAATACGAACCACTCCCAAATTAACTGCTTAACCACCATAGGAAGTCAGACTGTGTGTGAACAGGACCATAGAACAACATTACAAAAATAAACACAAAATATACATAAAATTTATAACCATTGTACACCGTCACAGCAATATACATGACAATCTCCAAACAAGAATATTCAATAATGTAAAATTAAATCCTGTTTTCTATTTAGTCCATGGGGGATACACGATTTTAACTTGAACATCCAAAAGGCTTCCCGATTAAAAAGTCTCCTCTGTAGATCCCCACCCCTCTCAGATAATGTTACTTTCTCGATGCCCTGTACTGCAATGTGACTGACATCTCCTCCATGTTGGTGTAAGATGTGATGGGAAACTGCTGAAATATGGCAGAATGTATTTTTATTTTTATTGTCACAGCCGGCCCTTTAAAAATTAGGATCAGGCGGCATTTGTTAGATGCAATCCGAGAAGACAATAAAAATAAAAATACATTCTGCCATATTTCAGCAGTTTCCCATCACATCTTACACCAACATGGAGGAGATGTCAGTCACATTGCAGTACAGGGCATCGAGAAAGTAACATTATCTGACAGGGGTGGGGATCTACAGAGGAGACTTTTTAATCGGGAAGCCTTTTGGATGTTCAAGTTAAAATCGTGTATCCCCCATGGACTAAATAGAAAACAGGATTTAATTTTACATTATTGAATATTCTTGTTTGGAGATTGTCATGTATATTGCTGTGACGGTGCACAATGGTTATAAATTTTATGTATATTTTGTGTTCATTTTTGTAATGTTGTTTTATGGTCCTGTTCACACACAGTCTGACTTCCTATAGTGGTTAAGCAGTTAATTTGGGAGTGGTTCGTATTGTTTAATTCTAAACACACCTATTGGGCGTGTCCCTCCTACCTTTTCCACTATATAGCCTGACTGATGTGGTCATTCAGTGACTCTATGACTAAGGGCTCGTTCACACGAACGGTGTGGTTTGAGGTACGCAAATTGCGGATCCGCAAAAACAACGGATGGCATCCGTGTGCATTCCGTATTTTGTGGAACGGAACAGCTGGCCCCTAAAAGAACAGTACTATTCTTGTTGGTAATACGGACAAGAATAGGACATGCTCTATTTTTTTTTTTGCGGGCTACGGAACGGAGCAACGGATGCGGACAGCACATGGTGTGCTGTCCGCATTTTTTGAGGGTCCCTAGAAATGAATGGGTCCGCATTTTTCATGTGAAAAATGTGGATTGGAGCCCGCAAAAACAAAGTTCATGTGAAAGAGGCCTAAGGGTGTTGAAAAGATGCACCCGAAACAAGTCAGAGTGATGTAAGGCCTGTCTGTATTTACCATTTTTGTAACTGTTTTTTAATGGAGAAGAAATAAACTGCATGGATTTTACCAACACCGGTGGCTGGAGGTCATTCATATTTGTCGCTGAGTGAGTACAGTCCTGCACTATCCGTGCCCCGGAGGTCCGATCAGAAGCTGGCGTTTGTTACTGTATTACTATAATACTGCCTCCTATATACAAGAATATAACTACTATAATACTATTGTTATGTACAAGAATATAACTACTATAATACTACTCCCCTATGTCAAGAATATAACTACTATAATACTATTGTTATGTACAAGAATATAACTACTATAATACTGGCCCCTATGTACAAGAATATAACTAATATAATGCTGTCCCATAAGTACATGAATATAACTACTATAATACTATAGTTATGTACAAGAATATAACTACTATAATACTGGCCCCTATGTACAAGAATATAACTAATATAATGCTGTCCCATAAGTACATGAATATAACTACTATAATACTTCTTCTTGGACAAGAATGTGTTTTCTTTACTGTGTTTTTTTAGTGCAGAACATGCATGAAAAAAATTAGCATGGCGTCCCAGCCATTGTCCTGTACTATGACCTTGTCAATGTCCAAGAGGAGGGAGCAACCTGCTACGTGTATATAATGTGAAATGACTGATATTAAGGTCAAATCAATGCTGCGGTTGCCATTTATTATCTATGATAGGCAGGGAGTAATGCTCTGCAGTACTGTATATCGTAATACCCAATAAAGTTAATTACTTGAGTCCTCCCTGTAGTAAAGCTTTTCTGTATTACTCTTTCCCTACCTGCTAGGAGAAATGTTCCATACTTTGTTCTTGTGCTGTGCACTTTCCGAGAGTGTTAATGGAGTTTGGTGCCATTCTGGATAATTGGTCTGTTTGTCTCAATGAGGACACACCTGTCGCATTGTTTTGTCATGTGTACAGACTGATTGCACTCATTACAGAAAGCGCAGGATCATTTTGTGGCACTTAGATGAAAAACCCAGCGCTGCGCTTCCTGCATTCAAAGAGGATCCTAGCTGGTTCCACTAATGGATACACAGATGGGACGTGACAGACAACCCATGACACTGAGACCCTGCAACCTGGCAGGTGCCTGCAGTATATCATAACTCCCAGCTACGGCTCTACAGCATACTACTGAAGCACCAAAAAGCAGAAGCCAAAGCTTAATTGTCCAAAGTGCGCTGCCCATGATCATACAAAAGGAAAAATCTAGTTATATGAAAAAAAGTAAAATAATCACAATTGATGTTGCAAATATGGCTAAGTGTACACATCAGGGAGAGCCAGCACTCTCGCTTTGCTATTAAGCAGCACCTTATTGTGTATGTCCTATGCAGAACCAGTCATATCAAAGTATTATTTCACAAAGAGATCTGTTAAGATCTACCAAGATGGTCTTGTATGAAGCAATTACATCCGCAGTAGCTGTAAGTGTATGTTTAGACAGAGGATATTGTCTGTGACAAAATCTGCTGTTTTTCCCACAGGAGAAACTGCTGCGCTGATGCACTTTATATTTAGCTCCATTGGATGCTGCTGAACCGTGAGTAGGCTCCCGTTTTGCAAGGGATCAGCACGGTAACCATGCCAAGAATGGATCTGTACATTCTTGGCACGGTCTTGAAAACCAAACGGCAAAAATCCTCATCCATATGAACTGCGAGGTAGCCTCCAACTGAGTCAATGATGACCAGTAGCTCCATCATTTCTGATAAACTGAAAAATGCATCAAAACACACCTTAAAGGGGTTGTCCAGTCATTAATATTGATGACCTTTTGTCAGAATAGGTCATCAATATCAGATTGACGGAGTTCAGACACTCCCGCCAATCAGCTGTGAGACAAGGAGGCGGCTCTCCATGCAAGCACCAATTCCTTGTCATTATACTACGTCTCGTCTCCTGTGGATTGGTGGCATACTGTAATTACAAGTACTCACTCCATTCAAGTGAAAGGAGCGAGTACTTGTATTACACTGCACTTCCGAGACAAAGTATAGTGTAATGAAAAGGAAGCGTACCTCACATCTCCTGCCAGGTAGAGGTGCATGAACAGTCACTGTTCTGGAGCCGGAAGCAGAGCCTCTCCGCTTGCATCGCTACTCAGAGCAGTGGTGCAGGCATGACATTGTTGTGGCTATCCAAGACATCCGGCCCTGTTGCAGTGGCTGTGTTTGGGATGGTCCCAATGGTACACTGGGTTTGTGGACACCGTCAAGGTGTCACCACGTGTTGATGCTATCCAGAGTGGATGGCACGGCATGGTGTACTGCAATGGAAAATAAGTTCAGATAGTCAATGTCTGCAGTAAACCAGTATGCATCTTTACGGGGGGAACTCAAGTCCAAAAACAATATAGACAATGCACTGAGCTGGCTTCTCAAGTCATTTCCCTAGCAGAAGGCCTGAGCTAGCTGTCTCTCTCCCTCTCTCGCGCTCTCAGAAGGCTGGTACCCTGGCTTGGAGTTTCTTCTATTTAACACCGGTCCCTATCTGCAGACAACTAGAGGCTCAAACTGCTCTCCTTAGATAAAGTTTCTAACTGAACTAGAACAATCTAGTGGGAGTGGTGGAGTGGAGAAGCACAGCCTAAACAGAAACATTGTTGTAGTTTTAGTCTGTCATAGACCCCTATAGAGTTTCAATACACATTTGTTTTTCCAGACATAAACAAATCATCAGATGTAAACAACAGCTAAACCAGACAGTCAGAAGGTCAGTGTGAAGATTTCTAACTTCTCAGTCTCTCAGTATTAGCTGCAGTGCAGATATAGTGCAAAATCAATAGTGCAAAAACAGTGCAAATGAACAAGCTATATTATAATAAACTTATAAAATGCAGTTCAACAATATAAAAAAGTGTAAGTGTGAACAATGGCATAACTCATAGTGTAAGTTAACCCTTCCAAGTGCACAAAAGTTGTGAGTTGATGGCTTTGTGTAGTAGCAATAGGGGCAAATGTCCACAAACATACATAGTCCGAAGTACCCCTGCTCCAGGGCACTACAGTGTCAATCAAGCATCAGGGAGAGCATCCTCAGCTTCGGGACACCCTGTCGCAGGTGTAGAACTCTGCGTGATGAGACAAATTACTAGGGAGGCTCATTCCCATCGCAGCCTGCTATTAGGTGCCCCCCATCCCATCCATCCCCCCGTCATCGGATGTTTTGATCCACACAACGGGGAGATGCAGCGGTGGCCATGCGCGCATCAGAAGCAACACTGGTGCCAGGGAGCAAGCTAAGTACAACCTGTGTGAGGGGCCAATTAGACAAGGCATGTCAACATATCAATTGGACCTATCACTAATCAAGCCAATTATTGTGGATAAGCGGTTATAGAAACACTGATTCTTGTTAATTTGCCTGTGTGAAAAGTGTAGGCGATCACACAATGAGCAAATGCTCGTTCATCGGGTGATTGTGTCTTTCACCCAGGATCTAAAATCATCACTTCTGGGCAAAAGTATGCTTTTTAAACAGTAATCTGCTGCCTAGGAACAATGATTTTCTATGGAGACAGTGATCGTGTCTCCACATACAGTGGAGGTGATTGCTGCATATAAACGCAGCCCTCATCTCCACTGACAATCTGGCAATTATCGGAAACACTTGGCTTGTTTTCGATAATTGCCTGAAACACCGGTCAGTATAAAAGGACCTTTTACTTAAAAGGGGTTACCCGATCATATAGACATCATATAGTACATGACAACCTCTTTCTAACAAAGCTAGAACCAGCCCTGTACCTCACATGGATCCAGAGATCTCCCCAGTCATTGTTCTGTTAGATTTATATCAAGCTGGCAGCTCAAGGGGAGTGTATTTTCTGCTGTGTCCATGCTCTTCCTATCACAGCTCAGGAGGCAGTTGAAGGATGAAACTGAGCATGTGCGGCCATCACAGTGAGCAGGACAAAGAAATAAGAAAAACAAACAGCAGGTGGTGCTATACAGATGTGTTGTATTGAATAACTCAGTGACTATACAAAATTTTTAAATACATGGAATTACAAAAGTATTCAGATCCATGTACTTGTTTGAAAACTAAAAAATATTTTGTGTAGGACAACCCCTTTAAGACCTCACACTGCAGCAGCACATGGAGTATATAATAAGTAATCATAGGGATTCTGTGTACCATAAAACAGGGTTCGTGCACACAGCAGTGCCATCTGCATTAGCACAGAAAGTTTTCCTATAACAATACGCTTCCAAAAGAGTGTAATCATGTCTGGCAGATTTTTCCAACCAATGTAACATATTTCCATCATTCAGAAATAAAACGTTTGGCTGCCAACGTTTATCAGAATGAACTCAATCATTCCTATCCCACACTCCCACATATAAACGGTTTTCCTTCTCTGTGTAAGCCAGACTTCTCATAGGCAAAATCTGAATGAGATGAAAGTAGAAATAGGAAACACAAAGAGGATGACAGACAATCCCAGTGCCTAGCGCGCAGCAACACATGACGCCCCCACCTGCACCTCTCTGCGGGAGTGCTGTCTACCAGAATCAAAGCGGCACATCACAGGCAACTCAAGACAGGCAGAGCCCAACACTAGAAATAACTGCTGCTTGTTATCCCAGTATTACTTACAGTGTCGCTGCTTGTCACATAAATACTGAATGCCGTTATGTGCAGTTCCACCAGTGGAAAGCAAGGCATTTGATCAGACAGCAGAATAATCATATTTTACATGCACCTTAATTCACCAGCTATGCTTAAGGCGTGTTGACGGTGGGGAATAGAGGATGAAATCAAAGGGAAAATTACTAATTTGTCTAGAAGAGTTTACAAATGGGGCACTAAACACACTCATTTATTACTAATTAAACACTAATTAATTACTTTAGTTGACATAAAATGCAGATTAATTCAAAAAATTATTTTTAGTTTGTAAATGTAAATTGAAACTTCAATACTATTCCTTCATTAGCTTTTTAGCCTTATTTGGCTTCTGAAGCCTCATCTCCAGGGTCAAATTAAAAAAAAAAACCTGTTAGCTGCTTTTCAGAAGTCTGGCTGTGTAGTCTGGCCCGCCCCCTGATAGCTGTTAAAGAGTGGTAAGGGGGCTGGCCAGACTACATAATCACACTGCTGTGCATCAGTTGTCCAGCCCTGAGCACTGATCTTTGGGAAGCACGGGATACGGGATGATACGGGATACTTACCATAAGGGTAGGTCTCTCAAAAATATGTGTGACTTGTCTACAACTTGCTGTTGCGTGACTATTTTAGTTTAGAAAATATTTTTATTAAAGACATCAATATCAAAATAACAAGTAGACATGGCTGTACAGAAAAACCCTGCCGTACCATAACTCAGGGATTGTTACCGTTCCAGCAGATGTCAGTTTTTTTATCTTACAAAGTACAATATCTACAATACCCAGTCAATCAATAAACAGCACATGCAATAGATATAGCGGCATGGAGAATCACAGCTATCTGGTGTGATATCATAAAGTGATCAAACCATAACCAAAAACAGAAACACGGGCAGGGTGGGAGGGGTAGTCTCACGGGTCGCTAAGAGAAGAAAGAAGGAAATAAAGAAAGTAAAAAAGTAAAAAAGAGAGTCTCAGTACAGTCCTTCCAACATAAGGAAAGTATTAACCATAAGGATATGAAATCCTCAACCATTCTGGAAAGCTAGATGTCTATACTGTCTCCAAACATTCCATATCCTGTGAAATAGGCGAGGGTACCTGCAACCCAATGTGCTATTTGCTCAAGTCTGTACATCTAGTCACATTTAAGTTGCCACTGTGATGGGAGAGAGTCAACTCTGACTTCCAATACGATGCCACTACAGTTCTTGTCACTGCAAACATATGATGTCCCAGACGTTTCTCATTTTTACCCCCTCAAATAACCCCAATAGGGCAACTTCAGGAAATAAGTAGAACTGTCTCCCATACACCTCAGACAAAACCTCTTCTATCTTCTCCCAGAAAGGCTTTATAGCAGGACCTGTTACATGACTATTTTAGAACTGTGAAAACACAGCCAAGTCGGTGGCGAGTCAAGTGTCGCGTGCAACTTAAATTAAAGCCTATGCAGTAAAAGTCATGTGCGACACAAAATCCAACATGTATGGATTTTTTGTAACTGTCACGTTGCAGTCACAGCATGTCGCATTGTAACACCATTCCATTACATGAATGTTTGCGCAGTTTTCTTGTCGCGTGGCGCATGTCGCCATATAGACATACCTAAAGACAGGTAACCATGCTGCTCTGGAGCCCAGCAGATAAGGTTTGCTTACTGTAATTATATTTTGCTTCTACAATCCTGATTAGCATAGTGCTGGTGGGTTACAAATATTACTCAGTTATAGCAAAAATATTTTAAGCTTCTTTAAGTGTTTCTGGTGTAAAATTGGGATATTTTTGCTTATCCTGTCGCTTATTGCATTGAAGAACCCTACAAGGAGCCTCCTCTCAGCCTGCAAATGATGAGAAGATTGGACAGTCACATTGAACTTAGTGGCATATATTTTAGGTTTAGTGTCCCTCTAAATGTCCTGCAAAGATTACCCAGTGTTACGTGCATAACATATAGTAGCAATGAAGGTCATAATTGTTTTTCCCTTCTCTGCTCAGTGGAGAGCACACAAAAATACTGCATGCTGAATTCAAGCCCCAGTAAGACGTCCATTTGCATAAAACGAACGTGTTGAGAAGAGTAAATGAGAGTCAGTTTCTTCTCATTTCTATTCAGAGTTCAGTCTCCCAAACAGTAAATTCTAATATTGAAACTCTTCATTTGTCAGTAATTTCATCACGCTCAGGGCAGGTCCTTCAGCAGGTCTTTTTCAATCAAGAGAGGAGCAGACTGTCTCGAGCATGAGCAAGTGGATAAGGTGAGTATTTTTTATTTCTGTTCTATCTAAGACAACTCCAGCTGTCATTGTAGGAAAAATGATTCGTTATCACGAAACGCGAGGAAATTCGGCTTTGTTTAGAATCAAATTTTTCCTAAAATTTGGACCAAATTCAACTTCGGATGCTTTGCTTCGCTCAACAGTAATAGTGTTCCATCAAACAAATCTGTCAAAAAAGTTATACAGTTTTTTTTGTTCAGACTGATCCAGGTGCTCATATTTTTGGCTACATCAGCCATGGACTTCCATTATACTTCTGGATACTTTTTTTCTCCAGACTTAGGGCCCATTCACACAACCGTATGAATGGGTCCGCATCTATTCCGCAATATTGTGGAATAGATGCGGCCCCATTCACCTCCATTAGAGCAGATAGCCGCATGGAGCCAGCTCCGTGCTGCGGCTCCGCATAAAAAAAAGAAACATGTCCCATACTTGTCGGCAATAGCGAACAAGTATAGGCATTTTCAATTGGGCGCCCGGCCGTGTGTTCCGAGCGTTGCGGAACACACGCCGGGCGGCACCCGTAGTATTGCAGGTCCGCATTATTGCGGATTTGCAATAATACGGCCGTCTGAGTGGGGCCTTATGGTGGCAACTGTATGACCAAAGGTGGTAAGAATAAAGCCTTACCTGTGCATTGTAACAAGCCATTCAGCTTTGTGATAAAACCATAATTCTACCTTACCATAATGTAATCAAGAATCTTTTCTGTCTCTAATGATCCAGTCACACGTTCAGGTCTCTTGATGCATTGTTGGAAGCCAAAATCTGTATTTGATCATAAAAGGAGAGAAAGTATAAAGTATAAACTTCTCCTCTTTTTTTAAAATTCAATCCTGATTTTGACTTCCAAAACTGAATCAGGAAATAGGAAACCTGGCGGTGTGGCTATAATCTAACATAACAGAGAACATGAAGATAAGAATGTAATGGAAGCTACATTAGAAAGTTGCATCCTCTCTACTCAATTGTGCTCTTCAGTTCTGTGACCACTTGTAAGATACAACTCCCGTGATAGTTTCCATTGAAGGCAGGTTTACACCTCCGTTTAACTGATCCGGCAGGCTGTTTTCTACACGGATCACCAGATCCAATCTACGCATATACTGCTGTTCACTGAAGAACCACATTGACTATAATGGGATCTAGAGGAGATCCAGACACTTTTCGGCATAAATGCTGTTTTTTGTCCATCCAAAAGCCAACATTTCGCCAGAAAGTGGCCTCATCCCATTATGGTCAATAAGGTCTGGCTGTGAACGGCAGTATCCCACAAGGCTGAATCCAGTGAACTCTGGCAGGCTGGAGCAGCTGAGTATATATATATATATATATATATATATATATATAATTTTATTTTTGTGGGAAAGATTCAGTAAAACTTGTAATTTTTACATTTATATCTTTGCTTTTTCCCCTTCCTGTGAATAGCTATGGGGTATCAGGAAGGAGGAGTCATCAGTGACTGACAGCTATCTCTGTATGCACACTTATACACCTATCAATCAGTGATAACCCCTCCCTCCTGTACCAATAGCTGTTCACAGGAGGTAGAAAAGTCAGAGATATAAATCTAAAATTACAGGTTTTACTGAATCTTTTCCCACAAAAATACATATCAATCTGGTCAGCTCCTCTCGCTCTAAAACATAATGCTGTCACTGTTATCCATTACATTCCAGTACTGTAAGGGTTACATAGCATCATAAATCAATATAATGCTATGCGATCCCCGTCAGTGCCAGGAGTCCAGCCCTGTAGATGCGTTGCAGGAGACGTGCGTGTCTCCCGCTCGTCTGCAAGGGGCCTTAGGGTGCTGCCACATGAGACTGTGCTGCATTTTCGGTGCAGCAAAAAAACACACTAAAAAAATGCATGTGGTTTATGGTGCATTTCATTCCAGCAAAGAGAAACACAAAGCAAAACTGAACTCCATTAATTACAAAATGGAGCTGCATTAATGTAATTTAAGTCTGATGTGTGTTTTCCCTTGATGGTAAAACACATAGCAGACAAGAAGTTGTTGCAAAAACCGCAGGTGTTTTTTTTTATGTGTTTATTTGATGTGTGGCAGCACCCTAAGGGAAGAAAGGATGTGCCCCTCCCCCCCCCCCCCTTCATTGTGCACAGCCCAGTTGTTGTTGAGTACTACTACCATCATCTTCTCGCAACCCCACCATTCCCATCCTCTCACCTCTCATTACAGCAGAAGAACTGTTAGCAGCGATTCATGACTCAACAGGTAGGGCCCCAGGCCCAGATAGGTTACTTTTATTTAATTACAAGAAGAGGTGACACTTTATTCAGGTATTATCTACGAGCATTTAATTCTCTTTTTGTTGGCTGCACTCTTCCTCCTGATTCCCTAAGGGAACATTCACATGGTGGCTTTTTCAGCAGAATTTTCTGTACACGCTGAAATTTCGCCAAAAACCCGCCAGCGGCCACGTTCTGTTTGCCTCCCATACATCTCAATGTCCTTTCTCAGCACAGCTGTGGCCTTAAGCCGCCACTCCGCACTCCTCAGATCTGCCTCCCATTGAAATGTATGGGAGGCAGACAGGAGATGGATGACAGCGGGTTGTCGGCGAAATTTCATTGCGGATGTCCACTCCAAAAAGCCGCCATGTGCACGTCCCCTAAGAATGCACATTACCGTCTTTCCATCCCATTACTATCCTAATATTGATCCTAATTATTTTCCAAGATACTTGCTTCCAGATTATGGTTGCTCCTTCAACACCTCATTCATAAGGACCAAGTTGGATTTATGTCATTGAGGGAGGAGCGGGACAATACTAGCGGGGCAAATAATCTACTCTATCAAGCCGCAATGTCCAGCCTTCCTATGTTTTTCTTGTGCTCAGATCTAAACATGGAGTTTGGTACAGTTAATTGGGACTTTATGTTAGAGGTGCCTTGTTATATTGGCCTCAAGAAAAGTATGATGCAGTGGAGAGCTAGTTTACATTCCTCTCCTTCGGAAGCTGTTAAAGTTAATGGGCAGTTTTCATTTTCCTTCAGTATCTCCAATGGAACACGGCAGGGGTTTGGCTTCTTTACATTGATTTTTATCCTTTGTCTGGAACCATTACAGCTTCATGTTCCAGCAAATCCTGATATAGGGGGTCTCTCTGGGGAATGTACAGTATAAGGTGGCAGCTTATGCTAAGTATCATCTGTTTTTTTCTCTCCTCAAGTCTCTCTCCCTAATGTATATGATATGTATGTACCTTAAATGTTTTGGTATTTTTCTCAACAATTAACTTTCTCACTTTTATCTAGTTAATTATCCCCCTTCTCCAATGGTTCAAGAATGATTGGTTTTGGTCGATAGGCATCTTTCCTTGGCTTTCAGATTCAAGGCATTCTTTCAAGGTATTCACATCCCTGGTTTATTCTTTAAAATTCAGTCCTGCCTAGATTCATTTTGGTGGAAAACGAGCTTATATATTATAGAGTTGACAGATTGTGTATCATACTATCAGGTCAGACATGGGAACATTAAACAGTGTGTGGCTATTGAAGAAATACTGTTTTCCATTCCACTAGTAAACACTCCATGGTTAGGAGACCATGTCCCTTTAGAAGCTCACATGCATCCCACAATGAAACCAACATTGCAGATTGCCTCTGAGGTTTTTCATAAAGTGGACATCTCTCCCTCACCCTCTCCGTTTGATGGGGGGGGGGATTTGTATTAGAAAAGGGAGCTTTATATCTACTTTATCTCCATATTCTGTCTCTTCTATACAACCCACTTACGTTGTGTAGTCATACTGGCATTCTGTGGATCATCAACTGTTTAATACTACAAGAACATGTATCCCACCTCTTTGAAGACAGATGCAATCTATTTGTGGTTCAACAAAATTGGGGAAATGAGAAGGATGAAGGATCTCAGAGCCTCGCTCAGAGGGAGGCATGACAAGATCCTAAAATATTTACATGAATGGATTGTGTTTTAGAGTTCTGTAGAACTTCAGCAACTCTCTTCTCTGAGCGCAGGTTGGTGTAACCTTTACCCCACTCCCCTCTTTTTATTCTTTCTTCTCTTAAATTATTTCTCTTATTTATTTTACCGCTCATTTTCATGTTTTTTGCTGTTTCTTCTCTAAATACTTTGTTCTATTCTTATGACTATTCTATGACTTATGTCCTTCCTCTTGTTATAGCCGCCTTCGTGCAGTTGCTTGGATTTGTTATTGATCTTATACTTTGTAAAATTGAAATACAAGAATATTAAAATCAGAAAATCATCCACCCTTTTTTTTGTTACAAAAGGTACTGTACAGAGATGAGCGAAGTATTGCAAAATTTGATTCGGCTGCTTTGCCAAATTTTACAAAAAAAATTGGTATGTGACGAATTACTTTGTCACGAAGCACATTTTTTTAAGTAGTGGGTGCAGTGACAGGAGCAGTGAGATCTTCAAGCAAGATGGCGGCCAGCCTGTCGCAAGCAAATGGATGAGGTAAGTATGATTTTTTTTCTTTGTTTTTTACACTATTTCAGGTAAAATCAATTCGCTACTATGAAGCACGAGGAAATTTAGCTTCAGAATCTAATTTATCCTGAAATTCGGATTGAAGTAGTGGACTTCGATTCGCTCAACACTAGTACTGTACGTAGAATAGTCACATGAAAATAAGCAAATAACTCCATATCAGCATGGCTTTATGAGGGATTGGTCGTGTCAAACTAATTTAATCAGTTTCTATGAGGAGGTAAGTCCTAGACTTGACCGCGGCGAATCAATGGATGTCATATATCTGGACTTCTCCAAAGCATTTGACACTGTACCACATAAAAGGTTAGTATATAAAATGAGAATGCTTGGCCTGGGAGAAAATGTCTGAATGTGGGTAAGTAACTGGCTCAGTGATAGAAAACAGAGGGTGATTATTAACGGCACATACTCAGATTGGGTCACTGTAACTAGTGGGGTACCACAGGGGTCAGTATTGGGCCCTATTCTCTTCAATATATTTATTAATGATCTTGTAGAAGGCTTGTACAGTAAAATATCAATTTTTGCAGATGACACTAAACTGTGTAAAGTAATTAACACAGAAGAGGACAGTACTCTGCTACAGCAGGATCTGGATAGACTGGAGGCTTGGTCAGAAAAGTGGCAGATGAGGTTTAACACTACAAATGGTAAAGCACTGGGTAACTCTGACATGGAAAAGGACCTAGGAATTTTAGTGAACAGTAAACTAAGCTGCAGAAACCAGTGTCAGACAGCTGCTGCCAAGGCCAATAAGATAATGGGTTGCATCAAAAGGGGCATAGATGCCGTGGTGAGAACATAGTCCTGCCACTTTAAAAATCACTAGTCAGACCACACATGGAGTACTGTGTACAGTTCTGGGCTCCTGTGAACAAGGTAGACATAGCAGAGCTGGAGAGGGTTCAGAGGAGGGCAACTAAAGTAATAACTGGAATGGATGGACTACAGTACCCAGAAAGATTATCAAAATTAGGGTTATTCACTTTAGAAAAAAGACGACTGAGGGGAGATCTAATAACTATGTATAAATATATCAGGGGTCAGTACAGAGATCTCTCCCATCATCTATTTATCCCGAGGACTGTGACTGTGACGAGGGGACATCCTCTGCGTCTGGAGGAAAGAAGGTTTGTACATAAACATAGAAGAGGATTCTTTACGGTAAGAGCAGTGAGACTATGGAACTCTCTGCCTGAGGAGGTGGTGATGGTAAGTTCACTAAAAGAGTTCAAGAAGGGCCTGGATGTATTTCTGGAGGGTATTACAGGTTATAGTTACTAGAGATGGGTCGTTGATCCAGGGAGTTATTCTGATTGCCTGATTGGAGTCGGGAAGGAATTTTTTCCCCTAAAGTGAGGAAAATTGGCTTCTACCTCACAGGGTTTTTTTTGCCTTCCTCTGGATCAACTTGTAGGAAAACAGGCTGAACTGGATGGACAGATGTCTTTTTTCGGCCTTACAAACTATGTTACTATGTTACTATGTTACCAGTACATACTAAATGGTTAAACATTGGTAAATCTGACATGGAAAAGGACCTAGGAATTTTAGTGAACAGTAAACTAAGTTGTAGAAGCCAGTGCCAGACAGCTGCTGCCAAGGCCAATAAGATAATGGGTTGCATCAAAAGAGGCATAGATGCTCGTGATGAGAACATAGTCCTGCCACTTTACAAATCACTAGTCAGACCGCACATGGAGTACTGTGTACAGTTCTGGGCTCCTGTGAACAAGGCAGACATAGCAGAGCTGGAGAGGGTTCAGAGGAGGGCAACTAAAGTAATAACTGGAATGGGTGGACTACAGTACCCAGAAAGATTATCAAAATTAGGATTATTCACTTTAGAAAAAAGACGACTGAGGGGAGATCTAATAACAATGTATAAATATATCAGGGGTCAGTACAGAGATCTCTCCCATCATCTATTTATCCCCAGGACTGTGACTGTGATGAGGGGACATCCTCTGCGTCTGGAGGAAAGAAGGTTTGTACACAAACATAGAAGAGGATTCTTTACGGTAAGAGCACTGAGACTGTGGAACTCTCTGCCTGAGGAGGTGGTGATGGTAAGTTCACTAAAAGAGTTCAAGAGGGGCCCGTGTATATCTGGAGGGTAATAATATTACAGGTTATAGTTACTAGAGAGGGGTCGTTGATCCAGGGAGTTATTCTGATTGTCTGATTGGAGTCGGGAAGGAATTTATTCCCCTAAAGTGAGGAAAACTGGCTTCTACCTCACAAGGGTTTTTTGCCTTCCTCTGGATCAACTTGTAGGAAAACAGGCCGAACTGGATGGACAGATGTCTTTTTTTGGCCTTATAAACTATGTTACTATGTTACTATGTATGTTACATATAGGCTGTTAATACAGTATGTGATTTAAAAAAATGAAGGTGTCCCCTTTTAGAAGATTTCTTTCCTTTGCAGAGTTAGCTTAAACCTGAAAATTAATTGACATGAACTATTATTGCAGCAAACCTCTTGATTACAAACCTTCTTCACTTTATTTGTTTCATTAGATGAACTTGCTGATTCTGGGAATGTGTCATAAGAAAATGACCTATTGTTTAAACCATGTAATTTTTTTTTAATGTAAATATTTGAGAGCATCTACATTGGCCATAGACACAATGGACAGGAGCAGAGGTCGGGGGGGGGGGGGAGGGGCGGTAAACAGATAAGCTGTTATACCCCTTTATTATGAATAGTGTGTTCTATGTTATCTATATAGAGGTGTTACTTGTCATTGTAATTCTGCCTGTGTTGTTCCATTTTATTCCTGCTAGAAGTTTGTGTTGCCAGTTGAGGGTGTGCCCCACTCAGTCCCTGCACAGTCTGACACTATTCAATCAGCTCTGCCAGGTAGTCTGGTAGCACCCAGTTGTAAATTAACTTCTAGCAGGAATAATAACAGTTTATAATAAGCAATGGCACAACGAACCATTATATGATAAGATGCTCCTGAACTGCTATTGCACAGAGAATGTAAGTTAATCACTAAAACAAAGAAGCAAAACATATCAGATGCATCAGTCACATAGACGCTATTTATTACATACCCCAGATGTGTAGGTACCATATATCACATGCATCATTCATGTATGCACAATTTATCACATGTAGGCAACATATATCACGTAAGCACCATATATTGCATGCTGCATCATATAGATATAAAATATATAGACTGCACTCCAGTATTCAGTGATATAGTGAAGAATTTATTCAGACGTAATTGTATATAATCAGTATAATAGCGACGTTTCGGGCTATTTGGAGCCAATTGTGTCACGCACGTGTGAAGAAGAAATCAACCCCAGGGTGGAGAGAGGGTCAGAATAAGAAGAGCACCTGTTGAAAGCCATATAATTGACGAGTGCTGTGGCTTTCGAGATTATAGCATGCTGCATGATATCATGTCTGTGCTATTGATCACATACCGCAAATGCACAGACACCATATATTATATACCCCTGTCATGTATACACTATCACATACACCAGATGTCTAAGCCTCATATATAACATACCCCAGTCATGTATGCAGTACTTATCACATAACCAAAATGCATAGGCACCATATATCACATGCACACTGTCTAGTGGCATAAGGCTGTGATGGCTAATTTCTGCCACTCCAGCTGTGGTAAAACTACGACTCCCAAGAAGTACACTTGCTTGGCTGTTCTCAGAATTTCATAGAAATGAATGGAGCATGCTGGGAGTTGTAGTTTCACCTAACATCTGGAGTGCCAGAGGTTAGCAATCACTATAAGGGAAGGGCATGGGCGGACTGGGAATTTAAAGTGGCCCTGGGAAAAATAGTAAAAGTGGCCTTGTTTTGTAATTGGGTCTAAATTGGTGGAAGGCAAGGCCTACACAAGTAGGCGGGGCCAGCAATACTATATTGTAGCACATTATACCACCCCACCAGAGCCAAATACCACAGTCCATCACAAAATAATGCTGCCAGCAACACAAATACATCCCGAAAAACTTCCATTGGCCAGCCGTGAGGAGGGCCCAGATAGCCCCCTGGGCATCGGCCCACCTAGAGATTTCCCTGTAACGTCTATGGCCAATCCACCCCTGGGGAAGGGACTGGACTGGAGCAACAAATATAGGACTCGATGCACAAATACTACATGTCATCATATTCAGCAGGAAGCAGAATCCTCTGCTCCCAAATGGCATTGACAATTATTCTTCCTCCTATCTCCCTCCTTGACACTCCCCCCGGGGAAGGCTCCACATTTTTCAGTGGTGGCAGTGGCCGGCCGCGTCACAATGAGAAGGGAGGGATGCTTTCCTTCCTTCTCCACGTGTGGTCACTGATAAGAAGATGGCGTGCAAGGTGTTGTGTGCGCGTCATGTTCTCTAATCGGAACTTCTTGGAGCTTAGTATCAAAAACTGACAATCTCGGTACTGAACTGGGCATAAAAGTATCAAAAAGGTATTGATACTTTGAAACTCCAGGCAAATCCCTACAGTGAACTCTGTAAAAACAAAACCCCAAAAGCCTTGGTGAAATTGCCATTTTTTCACCTCACAAAGAATTTTATTTTCCCATTTTCAGTACAAGCTATGGTAAATTTAATACTGCCATTAAAAATACAACTTGTCCCACAAATTCAAGCCTTGTTGTGAACGGACAACTGAAAAAAGTACGACTCTTGGAAAACGGGAATGATAAATGAAAATGAAAAAATATAAATAGGCTGCGTACTGAAAGGGTTAAATTAAATGCAAAAGCACAACAGTAAAACACTAGTCATCTGTATTTTCTATAATATTGACAGTGAAAAAAATATTTACCAGGAAGAGCAAGCTTGCTAGTTGCCATGGGAACCTGTTCCATTACACAAAGCTGATTCAGGATCCTTTTGACCAAGTGCACGATCTTGGCTGCTTCCACCCTGTTATTCTTGGTTTATGATTTGATCTAAAAATGAGAGAAAATGAAGGTAATTTTCGTGAAATGCAAAAGAGCTTGGAAGGGAAGCTATACCTTACTGAAATGTAAAAAGCAATTTACAAATGAGCAAATACTTGTCCTGCCATGTAAATACCTTCTGCAATTCTATTTGTGTAAGTGCCACAAATTCATAGAAGCAAGATGGGAGCGTGGTGGAATAGATAGATTTAAAATTGTTTTGCGGTGTTGGGGTTGTGCCATAAACTACTTTTCACTCTAAAGTGTATTTTCAGCACTTACTGTAGCTCCCATTCCTGCTTAGATAGTTTTTTCTTATTTTTAATTTACCTCATTTGCAGTTTTCTCTTAGCCCCCATGCTTGAATCCTACTTGCTGGATTCATGTGTCTGCTGTCCCATCATGCTTTAGTGAGATGTGTCCTGAAAGTGAAGGAAGCCCTGCCTGAGACTGCAAACTAAACCAAGCTAGTCTGGTTAAGGGTGCCTTCACATAAAAAATCTGCCAGAAAATATGCAGGCCGGGATTTTTACAATGGTCTGGATTTTTATGCTGATTTTAAAAAAGCATTTTTCAGCAGATTTGTAGCTATGAAACTGGCTGACCTGTTACATGTGAACTTGGCAGCTGAAGACATCTGTGTTGGTCCCATGTTCATATGTGCCCGCATTGCTGAGAAAAATGATGTTTTAATATTTGCGAAGGAGCCTCTAGGAACATGGGAGCAACACAGATGTCTTCAGCTGCCAAATACACATGCAAGGGCTCTTTCACACCACCATTAGGGATTCCGTTCAGGCTTTCCGTTATAACATCGTTATAATGGAAAGAAAGGGAATCCCAAGGACGGACATCAAAACGGACACCTTTAAGAGGCATTCCGTTTTGATCCGTCATAATAGAAGCCTATGGGAAAGCATAACGGATCCGTTATGGTTTCCGTTATACCGGACGGAAAACAAAGTCCTGTCAACAGGACTTTGCTTTCCGTCCAGCATAACGGAAACCAGACGGATCCGTTATGCTTTCCCATAGGCTTCTATTATGACGGATCAAAACGGAATGCCTCTTAAAGGTGTCCGTTTTGATGTCAGTCCTAGGGATTCCCTTTCTTTCCGTTATAACGATGTTATAATGGAAAGCCTGAACGGAATCCCTAACGGTGATGTGAAAGAGCCCTAACAGGTCAGCCAGTTTCATAGGTACAAATCTGCTGACAGATGCCCCTTAAGCATGGATTAGGAAGCAGAATTCTTTGTGAATTTTGATGCTTATTTATGTGCAGATTACATCCCTCACTGAAGTTAATGAAGACATTGTGCTTCAGAAAAGCAGAAACACATCATTATTTATACTGCAGAATAGTATTCTGCAGTAGAACACAGCTCTAGGATTGACACTTTTAACCACATAGGATAACATGGTGGAAGTCTTTATGCTTCATATTTTCTGGCAGATTTCTTTGCCACATGTGAAGGCATCATAAGAGGTTTTTTACGGAATATACAACTATGAAGGGTCCAAAACATGCAAATGTAGCACATAAAGTAAGCACTCTGTGAATTTAATTGATTTGATAAGCAAAGCAACTCAGGCAACTAGCTCAGCCCCCAAAAACAGTTCTCATTAGAGGCATATGGGCTCAGTACAGTACAGTGGTATCCTAAATAGAATGACATTTTCTAAAATGTTCATAACCAATATCAGAACATTGTTTGTGAAAAGCTGTATTTCCTCTGGATCGGGAAATTAATGCTGATGTTTGTGTTAGATATATTCAGGCTTCTCAAGATATGAAGTATAAAGCATAAAAATGAAGGCATTAAACATTATCAGAGCAGTCATGTAAAACCAAGGGAGAGAACATACACAAGCTCACATAGAAAATTCATATCCATTGAATATGCTTTCAAAGGGGCGTGTTGTACCTCGTTCCACCCTGAGGCTCCACCCTCATTGTACCCAATGCTCATTTACATATTATAAAACATTGATTTTCTACAGATTGAGACCACCTAAGAAAATGGGACCAAAAGCCTTACATTTAGCTGATTTGCACATATCTCGCATGTCAGCTGGATTAATGCTGATATATCTGGTGATAGATGCCCTTTAACCAACTGGAGTGATATAAGCACAGATTCATACAGAACATTAAATAAAGCTTTTTTGTATGTAAATCTTTGCAAAATTCAACCTTAGGATAGTATCACACTAGCACTTACATCGTCTGGCAGGTTGTTACCGGCAGAGGAACTGACTGCCAGATGTTATCATATGTGGCATAGCAGATACCATACCTCCCAACTTTGGAAAGGGAGAAAGAGGAACAAATTGTGCGGCGCGCAAAGCTGCAAATTTTTTCGGCACTAGGACACGACTTCGCCCAAACCATAACTATACACCTAATCCCACTCAGTCCTCTTCCTGCCCCATATAGTAATTATTCCCCAGTTATATGCCCCCATTAATATGCCTAGTTATGTGCCCCCAGTAATATGCCTAGTTATGTGCCCCCCAGTAATATGCCAAGTTATGTGCCCCCAGTGATATGCCTAGTTATGTGCCCCCATTAATATGCCCTGTTATGTGCCCCCAGTAATATGCCCAGCTGTGTCCCCACTAATATTTCCAGCTGTGCCCCCCTATAATATGCCCACATTGTGCCCCCCAGTTTATGTTGTGCCCCCACTAATATTTCCAGCTGTGCCCCTCTATAATATGCCCACATTGTGCTCCCCAGTTTATGTTGTGCCCCCAGTAATATGCCCACATTGTGCTCCCCAGTTTATGTTGTGCCCCCAGTAATATGCCCACATTGTGTTCCCCAGTAATGTTGTGTCCCCAGTAATATGTCCATATTGTGCCACTCACAGAAAGTTTAAAAAAATAAACACCATATACTTACCTTCTTCCTAGCAGCATCACCAGCAGGACATCGTCTTCTCTAGGTGTGGAGAGCGGAAGGGAGGTATGGAGAGCCTGCAGCGGGGATGGGAGGGAGAATGGATAAAGCGAGCCGATGCCGGCTCTCTGCTTCATCACCATACAGGCAACTGTCTCTGCGTCCTATGGACGCAGGGGCAGCTGCCATAAACCGGGACATACCTCCCCCGTACCAGGACAGCGGGACGGCCACTGTAATCCAAGACTGTCCCGCTGGATCCGGGACGGTTGGGAGGTATGAGATACTACCTTTCCCTGCAGGAGTCCATTAAAGGGAACCTGTCATCACCTTTATGCTGCCCGTACTAACGGCAGAATAAACTAGAGACAGGTGAGTTCATTTCAGCGGTCTGTCATTTATAAGTAAAAAGTGGCTGCCGAGAACCAATATCACAATCATTGCAGACTGGGCCTGGAAAAGAGTCCCGGCCACCTGAGAAGAGTCATGGTTATTCATGAATTCCTGCTCTCCCTGCCCACCTGCTGATGACTGACAGGCTTCCTCCTAGTTTTCCCCCTTTCTCTCTAGGAGAGAACTGCCAATCATCAGCAGATAGGTGGGGAGAGCAGGAGATTAGGAATAACCATGACTCTTCTCAGGTAGATTTGACTCTTTTCACGGCCTGTGCTGCAGTGATTATGATGCTGATTCTCGGCAACCACTTACTATTAGCTCATGAATGACACACCGATGAAATCAGCAAGTCTGTCACCAATTTATGCTGCCCTCAGTGAGGTCAAGATAAAGTTGATGACAGATTCCCTTTAAATATAATGGGATTCGGCAGGGATCTCGCCTGTTGCTGGCATTAGTGCCAGGATTTACAGTAGCTAAAAACATTGTCCAGCTGAATCTCAAAACTAATGCTGGAAACAGGCCAGATCCCTGCCGAATCCCATTATATTTAATGTACTCAATGGGGCCTGGCGATGCCCCAGCAGTTTCCGGCTATGACGGATGCAATGACCTCTGACAGACTGTTTCTCCGTCGGAACTACCCGCAGGACGATGTAAGTGGTAGTGTGAAACTAGCCTTAGGCCACTATGAAGGTAAATGGACTCTATATAATTGATCTGTAGGTACTCCATGTGATACCCTGTGGTGCCTCTGTGAAGTAGTAAAGAAAGTAGAGAACACCTCTATGATGCAGCATGCATGCCACCATGGTATTGCAACAGACCACCCCCCCCCCCTCAAAGGCGATCAGGTCCCAGTGTTAGGAATGCCGATTGGTAATGTGGTCTGCAAGGAGTCTGGTGCTCTACAAGCTGCTTCCCCTGGAAGAATCCTGCTGTAGGGGTGGCGGTGGTGCTCTCCTCACTGTGCCATGTCTCATCTCCTTCCAACTCTCATCTATTGCTTCCTGCAACCCCTCCCTTGGTAAAAAGCAGGACTAGCCCACTTCTTCCCAAAAGGGGAGAGAATGGAATGGTATGTTCCATTCTATCTAAAGATTTCTCTCTGCCAGATACACCGCCATCTGCTGGACAACCAGGCACATTACATGTAATACAATACATAAGGTACTTAGCAATATTATTAAGTCACAGTATCAGAGGACCTGGGAATAAATATACAGATGGCATTCTATGCTAACCTTTAGAGACAGTAGCTAGGTGTAAGAATGGTAGTGTCTTTTACACTAGTGCTTCCACTACAGTGGTATCAATATATCTTTGAATTTGATATGTACTCATTGAGAATACATACACAGCATTCCTGTAGAGAGGACCTCTCTGCTCAGTCTCCACAGCACGTTCACAGCACTAGATTTATCTATTCTGTGAGCTTGATGTGAATATCATTCATCAGATGCTGTCACTTTGAGGCTCAGATCTTCGGAGATGTTAATCATTAGTTAAGAATCTGCAACACGATTCAGCTCCAAATACCTCTAGATGGTGCCATTCTTACCTTAAATCTTTGATGCAGAATATATGTCGACATTAAAAAAAGTTGAATACAATGAACATGTGTTCTGTATCTTCTGGAAAAAAGAAGTAAACATGGATGCAACCCAGCAGTGTGAGGGGTACATCTGCCATACACCAGTGAAGTACAGGTGTGCGTGAGGGTGGAGAGGATAGGAGTGTTGGCTGTGGCAATAAGAATGGTTGTTTGATTGGGTATAGACCACATACCAGGCTGGCTTGAGTATTGCAAAATAAGTTCTCCCCTTTACTAAATAGATGATGGGATTCACAATACAAATATATGCAGTAGGCACAGTACTTCAGCAGGTTTTTCCCTGCAACTAGAAGAAAGCTATTATGAGTCTTTCTCTTTATAGTCAATAGCAATATTCCCCAAATGACCAAAAGAGTGCGATTCTTCAGTGTTTTTCTGCAGTGCCCAACAGTGGGTGCAGTCCTATAATGGATGGCCAGGCTGTCTCAAAAGTGCACCAGAGGCAATAAATTCAAAACACAGGTAGTACAATTGAGTTACTTCTACTGACTCAGTCCAAGAACGACCATATGGTCCTCAACCATCTGCAAATCTTTGCTAATCTTTAGCAAAGTCGCTTTGTTAGGTGAACTTTCACACACAGGAACAGCGTTTTCCTGGAGCAGGGTTTGTCTTTGCCTACTTGGCAGGAGCACACAACACGGGTCTTCACTCTAGCTTGCTTACTTGCAGACTCTCTACCAACCAAGGGAAAAATGGGGCCAGCCCGTAACCCTGCATCTAATGCTAAGAAACTGTCAGTTTCTCAGCTATACATAACCTTTTTGTGTTACATAATGCATAGATCATAGTCAGTATCACAGTGACCGCTTAAACCATGGTTATGCTGTACTCACAGGAATTTCTTACCAGCCTGGATGCGCTTCTCCTGTTGTTGCTGCTGACAGTGTTTCTGAGAGTCACCATTCCTCCTTCTGCCGTTCCCTCTTCCTCTGTCCTTAGGTCGTCCTGATTTGATCCAGTTTATGGCTGGTTAGCTTTGTCTATTTAAGGCACCTTGCCTAACAGGAAGATGCCTGAACTTTAGGTTTACTAGTTCACTAGTCCTTGATAGATGTGTTTATTCTGACTGTCTGCCCATGTACTAAACTCATATTGACCATATTGATCCTCAGCTGCCTCCTACTTGTTTCACAGATATGCACAAACTCTGCCAGCCCTGACCTTGGGCAGTTTCCTGATGACGAGTATTACCTGACTTCTTGGTGCCAGGGCAATGCCCTGAGGAATATCCCCAAACTGCTTAGTAGGCACAGTGGTTCCACAACCATTGTCTGTCACAACCACTTTAGTAATGCACCATTTAGCATTGAACCTTTTATTAAGACTTTAGCAGTGAACTAGTGGACCATTGAAATTTACAAAAAAAAAAGTCCAAAAGGTTATTTTTAGTAGAATTCAGCAATTAAGACTTTTTCCATACTAAGAGTTCAGCTTCACTACATGCTCCTGAGAAGAAAGTATGATGAAAACATACATCTAGGTAGTCTTAGGCTCTGTTCACACTGCTATCAGAAACAGTCCTGTTGACACGGCCAAACAACAGTGACATCTGTTGCACAACAGATTCTGCAATGCACCATGGTTTACATTTTAAACAGAAACCGTGGTTTAAGTGTGCACAGAGCCTAAGTTAAGCCTGTATTAGACTGGCAGATAGTCTGCCAGATCATCGCTAATGAGTATTCGTACTAACGCTTGTTAGTGATGATCTGGCACTGTAATACTGCCGTCAATTACCCAATGAACAAGCAAACGCTCGCTCATCGGGCAATCTTAATCTTTCAACTGGTTTAAAAATCATCAAGGCAGATGGTGCTGTCTAATCACAATCTGCTGCCAGCAAATATTCAGCATGGGGACTAGCAACGACATTAGTGATCGCTCCTCCCCATACTGAGGAGGAGATTTCTGCATGTGATAGCAACGGTCTGACAAGCAGGCAGTTGGCGGGGAAAAAACGCTTCCTTCCCGCCAATCACCTGCATAATCTGCCTGTCTAATACAGCCTTTACTCAATGAATGGACTGATAGTCTTTATCATAATAGTATATCAAGGGACTCTGCCTGAGACATAAGAAAACATCCCACTGGATTACAGAGCAATTAGAGACATAAAGCAGGATATATAGCAATATAGAGTAAACCATAGCGAGCAATAATCATTATATATAGCTAACAAAAGATTTTTAAAAAAATTAGGAGACATCCCTGGAGATGTATCAAAGGATATTAACCCAGTCAGAGCACGGCCTATTTTCAAACATTTTTCAATATATTTTCTCTGCCTTCTAAGAGCCAGAATTGTTATAGTTTTCTGTTCATTTAGCCATATGAGGGCTTGTCTTTTGATGGACAAGTTGTCATTTTTAATGGTGCTGTTTTTAAGTTTTTTTCTGGGATGAAATTCTGACAAGTTTTTTGGGGTTTTGATATTACAGCATTCACTGTGCACTAAAAATGACATGACAATCTTATTCGTGTCAATAAAAACTATATAAATTCATTATCACCCTAATTGTACTATATTTTATTACTTTTAAAACAATTTTTTTCTTTGCATCCCCATATTCTGACCCATATTTTACTTCTGTCTACAGAGCTGTGTGAGAGCTTGTTATTTGCGGGGTGAGCTGTAGTTATTTTAGGGTATTTATGACTTTTCAACCACTTTTTAATAAATGTTTGGGGGCTAGGGGATAATTTTCTTCTGTTACAGCATTCACCGCACAGGAAAACATTATAATAGTTTTAACGTTTTTGGAAGTTGTGATGCCAGTTTAGGCCCCTTTCACACGAGCGTGAGACTCGGACGTCTCCCGCATCGTGTGCAGTGTACTGAACTCCCGGCACTGAACGGGGGTTACATAGCATTATACTGATTTATGATGCTATGTAACCCTTACCGTTCTGGAATGTGTTGGATAATGCTGACAATGTTATCCAACACATTCCAGAACTGTTAGGGTTACATAGCATCATAAATCAGTATAATGCTATGTAACCCCCGTTCAGTGCCGGGAGGTCAGTACACGGCATACGATGTGGGAGACGTCTGAGTCTCCCGCTCATGTGAAAGGGGCCTAAGTCTTTTTTTTTTTTTTTTTTTTTTTTTTACAGCTCTGCAGTAGCTTACTATGACAGCACTGGGAGACTTTACAAGGCCCCAGGCTTTCATAGCAACCAACCGGAGCCCTCTAATTTTGCCACAAGGATTCCAATCAGAGGACAGAGGAAGCCCTCTCCCTCTGTCTAGGATTTACCAGTCATCACCCATAGCAACAGCACTAGTACTTATACTTACCCTGCAAGTTGGTGCATCTGTATCTGCAGAAGCTGACAGCAGTCATGAGTCAAACTGTTTTGCTGCATATGTGTGCATTTAAAATCACTGACATCAGCAAGATTGTTTAACCCATTAAACAGTAAAATAATAAATGATTTAATATTCCCCACTCCAGTTGTTGTGTTGTTCAGATTGTGATGTGGTACATACCTGTAGATATAACATTGACATTGTTGTAAATTTGCTTTGATGCGATGACTTATCCCTGTACAGATTCATTGTTTCAGGACAGACAGGACAGTCTGCTACCCAGAAATGATGATTTTGGGGGCCACATCAACAATGCATTCACCCAGTTAATGAGTGTTAGTTTATTCTTCAAGTGATCAGCGGCACATTTAGGGCTCATGCACACGAACGTGTGCCGGCCGTGCCCGTGCTGCGGGCCGCAAACTGCGGTCCACAATGCACGGGCACTGACCTGACCGTGAGGCCACCGCATGCGGATCGCGGACTCATTCACTTGAATGGGGTCTGCCATCCGCATCCGAGGGTCCGCACCGCAAAAAAGTAGTGCTTCCGTGGTGTTCCGATCCGTGCCTCCTCTCCGCATCTCCCGGATCGCGGACCCATTGAAGTGAATGGATCCGCGATCCGTGATGCGGGCTGCACACGGCCGGTGCCCGTTTATTGCGGACCCGCCGTATGCGGCCCGCAGCATGGGCACAGCCGGTACACGTTCGTGTGCATGAGGCCTTACACTGGCCAATTATCAGGAATGAGCATTTGTACGAATGTTCATTCCAAATCGTGTAAAAGGGCCCTAAAAGAGTTGTCTGCTTTTAAGGCTCCATTCACACGTCCTGTTTTTCTTTCCTGATTCGATCCTGATTTTTTCAGGACCCATTGAAATGAATGGATCCAGATCAGGATCAGGATCGAATCAGGAAAGAAAAACAGGACATGTGAATGGAGCCTAAATATTGATGCCCTATCCTCAGGATAGGTAATCAATATCAGATCGGCAGGGGCTGACTGCAGGCACTGCACCCCACCCCCAATTAGCTGCCTTCTCTTCACTGTTTACCTTTTTGCCGTTGCAATCACAGCCATAATTTTTTTATTTTTGTGTTCACATAGCCATACAAAGGCTTGTATTTCGATAGACAAGATGCCTTTTTTAATGGCACTCTTTATTTTACCATGTGTGTTCCTGCCAGTACAGCGCTCACTGCAGCCCCATAGTGGAATTCATACATACCTGACATAAGTGTATGGATTTTAAAGTGCTATAGACACCCTGAACTTTGGGTGCCTATAAGGTCACTAAAACAGTAAAATAATGAAAGTATAATAGAAAAATGAATTATAGCCCATTTAGAATATTTTTTTAATAAAAATGTTCAAAAGGTTAGGTGCCCTTTAACTGACAGTGGGTTTTATGATTAGCAGATAGAAATATTGTAAGTTATCCTATAGGAAAATAAAAGTTTCATTGTGCGGAGATTACTTGTGATCACTCTGTCTGGCAGTGTGCGCATCCCGCTGCCTCCCTTCCATCAGGATTGTAATACTACATGTCTGCTCTATTGAAATCATTATCTCAGCTCAAGCAAGATCCAATTACACAGTGAGCCGGTCAACTGCTGCAAGCTCTCAAAGCATTTGCAAACCAAAGTCATTTTACCAGTCTTCCTTGTAGACAAGGATGTCAAAATGAAAGGAATGGGAACCTGTCATGTTGAACGAGATGTCTGATCTGCGAGCGGCACATTATAGAGCACGGTGAGCTGAGCATATTGATTTATTGTTATTTGGGAAAAGATTCAGTATAACTCTCATTTTATTCATTTAAATTCCTGCTTTTTCTATGCTTGGAGTCCATTTGGCCGTCCTATTAGTGACTGACAGTCTTCTCTGTACGACTGTACACAGTCACTGAGCAGGACCGCCCACTGGACTCCTAAGCATAGGGATTTCAATTAATAGAATGCAAGTTATACTGAATCATTTCCCACAAAACGTTATATCAGTTTTGCTCTGCTACTCCTGGTCTATATCATCCTGCCCACAAACCTATCACACAGAGGCAGCCCTAAGTTAGGGCCCATTCACACGACCGTGTGAATGGGGACACATCTATTCCGCAATTTTGCAGAATAGATGGGGCCCCATTCATTTCTATTGACGTCATTCGACCTTGCAGAGCCGCGGCTCCGCAAAAAAAAATAGAACGTCTCATTCTTGTCCGCAATAGTGGACAAGAATAGGCACTTTGAACGGGGTGCTAGACCGTGTGTTCTGCAAATTGCGTAACACAAGCTGGTCGGCATCCGTGGTATTGCGGATCCGCATTGTTGCGGATTCGCAATACCACGGCCGTCTGAACGGCCCCTTCGTGTAGTGTGTCAGCCAAACAAAAGTAGGGGCCATGTGTCCTGTCATATTAGGGGTATACTGCATAGCTGTATTAACTGCTTACTAGCTTGCCTTTACTGAATTTACACATATACCAGTTACACATAACTGTCTTAATATAAACATGATATACACATACTATCAGAGTAACACAGAGAGTATCACATCTGATATGGCAGGTAACAGACGTGTGGTGCAGAGGAGAGGGAAGGAGAGTACCCTTTCACTAAGGAGAGGGTGGAGTGGTGACCCCTAACTCACCTAACGCACCTGGCTGCCCTGACGTTCCTAGACGGGCTGCTAACCCGTACGCCAGTCAAATGCCTCGTCTCTGGCTTACCCTGAAATAAGCCCTAGGTAGTGAGTAGGGCGGTGGGAGCACTAGTCCTCACCACTGACACCTAAGGTAACAACAGGTACGGACAAACAACACAAACACAATCAACAATCCACGAAGGGAGACAACAACAGGAGTGAACCGGAGATCCAACAGCTCCACAGCAGCTCCAACTCCACCAGAGGTCAGAATAGAAGATCTGGAAAGAAGGTCTATATCTGGCAACAAGGGAAGCAGAAAGGGAGAATATATAGTAGCTGGCAGTGGCTGGCAGAGAACAGCTGAAAGGAAAAGCTACAGATTCCTAAATGGGACAAAAACGATTGCGAACCTAAGCAGGAAATCCTGAACCGGAATCCATTCTCACCACTAGGTCATGGAGCAATCTCTTGAAACCAAGCGAGTAGCCACCTGCTGCGACCTTCTGACCCCAGGCACAACTGGGTCAGTGATAGGTCATGACACCCTCGTGACTCAGTGGCCCACATTTACTAATGTAATTGTGCCTAGACCCTGACATAAAATGCACCAACCTTTGATGCAATCTGGCAAATTTTTTGCCCAACTTGTTTTAGTAAAATACACTATGCCTAACACGGCAAGGGAACGCAGCTTAGCAGGAAAAAGGCATGTCCTATGAAGCTAAATTTTGAACCAAGATTGTGCCAAAATTTGGCATGAAGTTATGTTAGCATAAACCAAGCAGGAAGGAATCAGTTCACCACAGTCACAAGTGCAGAGAGAAAACAGCAGGATACACATTCCAAAGATGGTAAGAAAAATCTTCATAATTGATAGTTACATCCTTAAAATCATCACAAGGATTATAAAAAGAAGCTTATGCGTTTCAAACAAGGAAATATTTGTCCTTAATCATAGCAAAGTCTTTCAAGAAAGCGTCTTTTTATAATCCTTGTGATGATTTTAAGGATCAAGATTTTAGACGTGCTGGAGAATTTTTCTTATCATCTTTGGAATGAAATGATGTTACAAAGTTAGCCAACCAACAGGCGGTATACTGTTAGACAAAAGTGTCTAGCCATGTACCAAATGTATCATCTACCATAAGACACCGTGATTAATTTGGCACATCTTTAGACTGCCTTGCCTAAGTTTACGCTCATTGCATTTTATACAAAATTAGTATATCTGTCCAAGTGGAGCAGAAGTTCTCTGCAGCTCCCATGTAAGCCCTTTGGCAGACTAAGGCCCTATTCACACGACCGTATGTACATTTCCGCATCTTATCCGCATTTTTGCGGATAAGATGCGGAACCATACGGACCCATTCATTTTTCCATAGGAGAAAAAAATGCGGAATGCACACCGTGTATATTACCGTATATTACGGAAGTTCACCCGCAAAAAAAAATGAAACATGTCCTATATTTGGCCGCAAAATTACGTCCGTAGCCCCATTAAAGTCAATGGGTCCGCAAAAATGCGGAACACTACAGAAGACTTTCCGTATGTCTTCCGTTGCGTTTTTATACGGATCATGGAATACATACGGTCGTGTGAATGGGGCCTAAGGGTGGACAAATACACATTAAATACATGTCGTACAACAGTTATTTAATCGGGAGAGTAAGAAATCCAACAAGTCTGATCTTTTTTTCCACTGAGAAAGACTAAGGTGGCCCCCAAGAAGGATGAGCACCCTGACGGAAACCTGGTTAACCCCATTATAGTCCTGTATGTGATGGATCTATCCTAGTCATGAACTCTGTAATTCTGTTTTCCATTTTTCGGAAAAACAGAAAGCCCAACGCAGATGTGAAGCTTCAGTGTGTGGGGGTCTAATGTAAGCCCTTGGGAACTAAACTGTTCAAATATCCCTAAATGATGTGAAGTGGGACTTGAATGGAAGTAAATAAGAAGCTACCTCTTAAGACAACGCAAGCACACATAGATATATTGTAGAAAATAAGGTTACACTTCCAAACACATGAAATGGAGGTTGCAGGAAATGTACATTATAATTACACTCAGCAAATGTGAATAAATATAAAGGCTAAATGTGCTCAGTATTTCAATTTTAGTGGAAAAAAACACATATCTTTTGGCTGGCACTTCCAATAGCAACACACATGTATAGACGTACATGACTAAGACACATCGCTGTGAAGAGTCATTCCTTTTATAGGAGGGCAACGTTCTCTGCACTGCCCAGTTTTAGTAATGGACCCATAGACCATAGAAAATAAAGCAGCATTTATGTCTGACTCACCCACCTCAGAACAATACATCAAATGGCACTTTCATGCATAGAAGTTCTTTATTCTTCAGTTAATAGCTGAAATCTGGTCTCTACAGCAACTGGTACAAGGCTCCAGTGAGTGGGCCGAAGGACATTTCTTTGTATATACTCAAAGCAAAATGGTTTTCAATCTCATAGTATGGTGATAACAAGATGAGGAATAACATAACTATGACAGGTAGCAATACAGAGAGCTCAAATAATCTGCATGGATATAGGAACCAAGAACATACGTGTCATAGAGGCATCCACTGTTAGGAACACTACTGACTCAGGCTTTGCTAAAATTAAAGAGACTCATAAACATACAATGTCTAATGTCATTTTTATAGACCTAAAAACCAGTGCTTGATTCTGTAAATGCCAAGGCCGATTCCCACAATTGCCCAACTCTTCCTGACTTCTACTTTTTTTTTTGTTCAACTAACAGTTAAAGGGAACCTGTCACAACAGAAACACATATAAAACCGAGAAAACCATTACCTTATAGTAGCCCCCAGTCTGTTCCTAATCATGTCTTTCATGTGTTATACTGAGGCTCAATAGGTGAAAAACACAATCTTTTAAGCGCCATCAGCGCTATCTTTCAGGTCCCTTTCAAGTCAAGGGGGCAGTGGCTTCATTGCTTGAATTCAAGGTAAGCACACCCCTTCTCTTGTGATTGACAGGATGCAGCGCTCCCATGTCCTCGCGGCGCGGCTTCAGCGGCGCACTGCGCATGCGCGAGCCAGTGCGGGCGGGAGCGCTCTCTATTCTTTTAGCTTCCTGCTGCGCTGAAGCCGGGCGGGCAGTGGCAGCAGGACATGGGAGCGTGCCTTACTGCAGCCTGTCAATCACAAGAGAGGGGGCGTGCTTACCTTGACTTCAAGCAAGGAAGCCACTGCCCCCTTGACTTAAAAGGGACCTGAAAGACAGCGCTGATGGCGCTTAAAAGATTGTGTTTTTCACCTATTGAGCCTCAGTAGAACACATGAAACCCATGATTAGGAACAGACTGGGGGCTGCTATAAGGTAATGCTCTCGGTTTTATATGTGTTTCAGACGTGACAGGTTCCCAATTGTGACGGAGCCTTTTCATCCTTATCAATAGCAATATATGAATACTAGAGTATATTAAATAGCAACTCTATGTCCAGTAAGCATTGTTGGAAGCTAGCAGACTTAAAGATGTTGTGGAGTGTGATGATATTGATGACCTATCCCCAGAATATTTTCGTGGAGATGCTGCCGTTGTGGATGTTGTGGATACTATCCCCAGAATATGTCATCAATATCAGATCGTCGGGGGTCTGACTCCCAGCACCCCTGCCCATCAACTGTTTGCTGTGGTCGGTGGCAGATTGGCTTTAGACCCCACAGGGAATTTTCCTGGTGGGCCGATGCTCAGGGGGCCGCCCAAGCCTTCCTTACTGCTGCTGGCCAGGTACACAATAATCTGAAGCTGTCAGTGGTAATTAAAGGGGTTGTCCCATGAAAAATATTCTACAGTTTTCACACCAGCACCCGGATCTGAATACTTTTGTAAGGGAATGTAATTAAAAATTTAGCATAGCCACTGAGTTATTCAATAAAACGTATCTGTATAGCGCCATCTGCCGTCCTTTCTTTGTCCTGCTCACTGAGAAGGCCGCACATGCTCAGTTCCATCCTTCAGCTGCTTCCTGAGATGTGATAGGGAGAGCTGAGACACGCCCCCTTAGCTGCAGCAGAAAAGACACTCCCCATGAGTTTTTAGCTTGATATAAATCTAGCATAGAAATGAATGGGGAGATCTCTGAATCCATGTGAGGTGCAGGGCTGGTTCTAGCTTTGTTAGAAAGAGATTGTCATGTACTATATGATGTCTGATTTTCATTTTTTTACATTAGTCGCGGGATAACCTCTTTAACATTGGCAGCATCAGGTATCTTGCCAGGGGCCACATGCGCCCACCTACATTCACTCCTAAACGTTCTCCTTATAAAAAATACTATTTAATTTTATTAATGTAATCTATCACAAAATATCAATACAAATAGGAGAGAACAAGCAGGCAGGATAGAAGAGGGCAATGTTACAATTCATGAAATTACTACATGGCTACACTGCTGTATCCACATACCGTCTATATCATCACAGATCATACCAGTTATAACAGATCCTAGTGGAAATAGTGCCAGAATGGTAAATAACGTATACATACGTATGTATACGGCAATAATACTATATATAACAATTATTCACGCTCACCACAAAGAGTCTAAAATATCAAGAGAACATTTTAAATAATATCAAGGGAGCTTAGTATACACATGCCCTGTGACATGGCCAGTAAACTGAAGGAACAAGGCCCAAACGTATGCACCTCAACATACATTTCACCTCAAAGGCTTCGTCAAGCACATGAAAAGCACGTTGGGGTGCTTCAGTTTACTCTCCATGTGATAGATTAATGATAGGAATAAAAGTAAATTCCATTTTTATAAGGAACCTTCTGGAGTCACATCATTTTGTTTTCTTGGTATATGTGTAACTACAGAGATCTATGGGCTCTGATGTTCTGATATCTGCTATTCTGTGGGATTGTTGTAAGTTGTTTAGATACATAAGTGGCCACAGGCCGTTATATGAGACAGTGTACGAAAAATGCAGAGACATGGGATTCAAGGGCTGCAGGCTGGAAGAGGCCTTTAGGCTGCATTGCAGGTGGCAACTTGGAACAGGACTTAGGTATTTTATTTTTTTTCTTTTCTTGACCACTTTGGAAGAATAATACAGGAGGCACCATAGGGGTCATTATTAGGGGAAGTCCAGGCAGCATGCTGAAATTAGGCCTGGCTTGGTGCTGTAGCCCACATATCACCTCCTAAGGAGGACACCACCACAGAGGGATACCTTTGGGGAGGTATTTTGTGTTGCACTATGGCTGGGCTGGCCAACCTGCAGCTCTCCAGCTGTTGTAAAACTACAACTCCCACCATGCCCTGCTGTAGGCTGATAGCTGTAGGCAGATTGGGTATGCTGGGAGTTGTAGTTTTGTAATAGCTGGAGAGCCGCAGGTTAGCCATCCTTGCACTATGGTATTGCTGACCCTGCCCACTTGTGTTGGCCCTATCTACTTGTGTTGCCCCACCTTCTGTCAACTTGAACCCACCTACCCTTGTCAAAGTTCTGGTGACCCAGGGTCTGTGGCAGAGTATCCCCATCTTTGTGTCTTCTGGTCACTCGTGCAGTCTAACCTTTTATTGAGAGTGGTGCAGTGGAGAAACACTGCCTAACATAGACTTGTATTGAGCCTCAATACAAGTCAATAGAAATGACTCTTTCAGACATAAACAGCTGTCTACACAGAGCTTAACTAGACATTCAAAATGTCACTGTGTCTGCATATTTTCTTATAGTAACTGTAACTCTATAAGTAACTCTATAGTAACTATAATAATTACTAGCTTCTCGGTGCATAAGTAGAAAGTCCCAAAGTCTCTCAGTATTAGCTGGCTGTGTATTAATCCTTTCCACAGTGCAGTGCAAATACAGTGCCATAACAGCACAAGTGAACAGGATATATTACAATAATGGCAGCAGGATGACAATGTTGCAGCACCAGGATGGGGAGTTTGCGTTGAGAATCTAAGAAATCTGTGTGGCTATGTCTGGGCTATGACAACTTCAAAGAGAAGATGAGGAAAGAGTATGTCTAAAATCAGAGGAGAGATGACCCAATGTAATATATATGTAGTGCTGTATTCTCCTGTATGTTTGGTAGCGCTGAAAGACCAGGCAGCATGTGAAAGGTAGAGCTGACTCAGTGCTGTGGCCCATTTCTCACTTCCCCAGGCCCCTTATCCATATCTTAATTAGAAAGAATTGGAGGAGGCGCAGAAAGACAGAACACAGCAGCTGGCACTGGGTACCACAGAGGTCAAGCTTCTGGGTTGGTATTTTGTGCTGGCATTTGGCACTGATGGGGCAGAATTTCGTACTGCACTGTGGTATTTGGTTCTTATGGTGTAGTTTTTTTACACTGTGGTATTTGATTCTGCTGGGGCAGTATACTGTGCTGTACAGTCCTTGGGGCGGTACTTTGTGCTGCAATCTGTCTTTGTTGGGCTGCCACAAGTCTTTCTTAGTACTGCTGCTATCTTAATAGTATGTAATGGAATGGCTAGGGGGTTGGAAGGAGGATAGTGATTGCTAGGGGGATTTGGTGAGGAGGAGATGATGGAGGGAAATGGCTTTCTAGCTACTTTGTGGGATGGGGGGATAGGGAGTCTGAATGTGATTGTCAGTGTGTGTGTGTGGGGGGGGGGGGGGGCGGATGTTTGGGTAATGAACTTTGTCCCTACTTTTGGGGTGGGGAGGATGGTGAACCTGAATGTTATTTCTGCAGGGGATGATGTGGAGACAATGATGGGGAACAAGCTTTGTGACTACTTTGGGATGTGGAGAGATGACGAGTTTGAACCTGATTGCTGGAGGAGGAGGTAGGCTGGAAGTTATGATGGAGAACGAACTTTGTGACTACTTTGGGGGATATGAAGATGGTGAGCCTAAACGTGATTGCTGGGGGGCATGGAGGGGCAAGACAATGGGGAACAAGCCTTATGACTACTTTAGGGGGAAGGATGGTAAGCCTGAAAAACTGGAAAAAGATTGGGGCACTGGATAAAAGGGGTCAGTCTGCAGCAGCTACAGTACATGCTTGTACATAGAAGGCAGTATTATAGCAGTTATATTATTACACATACAAGGGGGTAGTATTAAAGTAGTTATATTCTTAATCCATAGGGAATGCTATATTAGCTTGTCTGGATGTCCAGGAAAGCCTGCCACTGTTTGCCATAGAATATTGTTCCCTACTATAAGCCCTGGCTACTACTGCCTGGCACAGAGAATGTAAAATTTGATTCAGTATTGTAGTAACTTAGCTATATTGTTGTACATAGGGGCAGTATTATAGCAGTTATATTCTTATACTTACAAGTAGGCATGGGATTCAGCCGGTTCCCTCCAGTTCTCCAGATCCGGTTGTTAAAATTACAGCTGGATCGGAGAACCGGGTTACTGGCTGAATCCCGATCCGGTGCAGCAGCAGGAGATGAGCGCTTACATTGTGGAAGCGCTCATCTCCCTATATTCATTTGTATCGACGTCGTCAGGACGACGATACAGATGAACACTGCAGCAGGGAGAGGCGCCTCCCTCTCCTGTTCCTCTGATAGGCTGCAGGCACTAGGCATTGCGTCCGCCTAAGCCAGGCTTGGTGCTGTGCGGGACACAGGCCGCAAGAGGCCTGCATTGCATCGCTGACAGCGTGGAGGTAAGTATAAATGTTTATTTTTCTTTTCTGTGGCGTGCTGGGGTCATTGCTGGCACATGGGGGACTACTACTACTGTATATGGGCATCAACTGGGGGCATCTACTGGCACATGGAGGACAATATGGGGGCATCTACTGGCACGTCCTTGGGGACACTATAGGGGGCATTTCTGGCATATGGGGCATCTAGTGGGGGCATTGCTGGCATATGGGGGCATTTCTGGCACATGGGGCACACTGGGGGCATCAACTGTGGGCTTTGCTGGCACATGGGGGACACTATGTGGACATCTAGTGAGGGCATTGTTGGCACATGGGGCATCTACTGGGGGCATTGCTGGCATATGGGGGACACTATGGGGGCATCTACTGGAGGCTTTTCTGGCACATGGGGGCACTATGGGGGCATCTACTGGCACATCTTTGGGGACACTATGGGGGGCATCTACTGGGGGCATTGCTGGCATATGGGGGGCTTGTACTGGGGGCATTACTGGTGCATCATGGAGGAGACTATGGGGGCATTGCTGGCATATCCTGGAGGCATTGCTGGCACATTCTGGGGGCATTACTGGCGCATCATGGGGAACACTATGGGAGGCATCTACTGGGGGCATCTTAAACTGCCACATTATGGGCACACTATGGTGTTGGAGGGGGGAAGAACACTATGGGGGCATATTATATAGGCACATTGTGGGGGCACGAAGAAGGGACATTTATACTGGCACATTATGGGGGCACTGTCGGGAAGAGGAGAGGAGCACTATTTGGGCATTTACTAGGGGCATTATATAGGGGTATTTTATACTTGCACTTATTATGGGGGCACTCTGGGGACATTAGCTCAACTGGGGGCACTTAGAAGGGGATTTTTTTTACTGGCACACATTATAAGGGACATTCTTTGTACTGGTGCTCATTTTAAGTATTGTAGGTGGGAGGATGATGGAAAAGTAGGAACCTAAGATGTCTTTTTGTCAAACTGCAGAGACGAGAGATGGGTGAAAAATCATCATGGTGCCTGGTCTGAAAGGAGAAGATGAGAAAAGAGAACATCTGCAGAACGAGGAGAAGTCACTGGATGTAAGAGGTATGTGAGCTGTATGCTGGATAGCACTGAATATAATGTGTATGCAAATATGTCTATAGTGCTAGGTACAAATGTGTATAAAATGTATATATGTAGGTGTATCTACTGTAAGTGTAGCCTAGGTGTAATTTATATACTGTACTTTACAAAAACTTGCAGCGCTGGTAGTTTTTTAAAAGTTTTGTGGTATGTGTATATATGGTGTATTTATGTATGTGTACCATGTATATGCTGGAAGTATATATAAACATGTGTCGTGACGCTACGTGTCAGCCATTTAGTAGGGAACCTGTTAAAAATTTAAATCCCACCCTTGCTTACAAGGGAGCAGTATTATAGCAGATACAGAATATGCGTTATCCATAGGGAGGGTTATAGTAGCTTGTCTAGACCCATCTCTGATGCCCAGAAAAGCCAGCCACTGCTCGCCATACAGTATTGTTGCCTACTCTAAACCCTGGCTACTACTGCTACTACTTGATTCAGTATTGTAGTAGTTATTGAAGTAGTTATATTCTTGTACATAGCGGCAATATTATAGTAGTTATATTCTTGTACATAGGGAGCAGTATTATAGTAATGATAAGGTAAAATACAGCTCTCTTCGTGTGAAGGATGCTTGTACATCCCAGGCCAGGACAAGAAAACAATAGAACTGGAAATGGTAGAAGATAAAATGGTAGCTTAATCGACTACGTTCCACAAAATCCATGTACAAACAAAAGCACCATTACTGCATGTCAGATCATTTATCGGTCCTTAGTCTAGTCTATGACTAAGGACGCAAAAGTGATCGGACATGTGTTAACAGTGCTTTTGTTTGTATATAGCAGCTTTATTGAGTTCCACAAAATCCATTTTATCTTCTATCATTTTCTGATACTAGATTATTCTTACTTCCAATAGCTGTTACATTAGCTAGGCAGGTCTGTGACCTTTTTATTATTGTTGCACACAGGCTACAACACTTTGCTCAGTATGGCAAAAGATAAAACCACAGCCTATTTGAAAGACATTGATGCATCTTCCACTTCTGTTCCACTTCAACAGATCATCAAAATTTAAATGAAGCCCTTTCATTAGTCACTGATGACAGGGTCTCTGATCAAGTATCAGATCAAAGTGATAATTCCAGTAATACGACAAAACTGTCAGCCAACAGATTTGAGCAAAAGTGTAAGTCTGAAGGTTCAGTGATTTGCTTGGCTTAAATATAATAAAGAGAAGGGAATGACGTACTGCAAAATTTGCTCTAAGGCTGGTCCATATAAATCTGGAAAAAACACATTTAATCAAATGAACAAATAATTTAATGAAGAGAGACAAAAGCATAAAAATGTTCATGACTGTATCATAGTCAGGTCTGTGTGCTCCAACAAAGACACCTTTAGGTCTGTTTCACACTGGAGTTTACTTGCTCAGTACTACAGTGTACATCCGTTTGCTGCCGGAAGTCCACCCAGCCCCATTCACTATAACGGGGAGTGGCGCAGATCCGGCCGCAGCGCAGCAAATATGGTGAGTGGCGGCTGGATCTACACTGCTCCCCATTATAGTGAATGGGGCTGGGCTGACTTCTCGCAGCACAGGGATGTACACTGTAGTATGAATCCGGCAGGCAGGGGCGGATTGGCCATAGACCTTACAGGGAAATTTCCCAGTGGGCCAATGCCCAGGGGGCCACCTGAGCTCTCCTCACGGCCCGCCAGTAGAAGTTTCTGGGGATGTATTTTGTGCTGCTGGCAGTATTTTGTGATGGACTGTGGTATTTGGCTCTGTTGGGGAGGTATAATGTGTCACAATATTGTATTGCTGGCCCTGCCTTCCATCAGTTTGGACCCAATTACAAAATGGGGCCACTATTAGTATTTTCCAGGGCCATTTTAAGTCCCTAGTCCGCCCCTGCTGGCAGACTATTCCAGCGGGGAACAGAGTAAACACCAGCCTACACGATTACACATGAAGCACTCCCATTTACTAAATATGACTCTCAAATCTTTCTTATTAAAAAAATGGAAAGGATATATCCTCGACGTACTCGTATGATAATTACACTGCATGCCCAAAGATCATTGGTTGCATTGGGGAATAATTCCCATCTTGGCCATGAAATGTCAGGGGTTTTCAGATTTACATAAACATAGAAGACAGCTGTTCCCTGCTGTTTCCTATAGTAGTGAATGGGAACTATGCAAAAAGTGTAGCACAGGAACCTACAGTATACGGTTTCCGGTAACTCAGTGTAGCTAGCTGTGCTCCGATGTTTGTGTAGCCCCTATTCATTGCTACGGGAGTTACAGAAACAGTGGAGTGCAGCCGACTCAGATGTTTCAGTATCTCCTCCTATTCCCAGACTTACTTTGGTTATTCCCATCTCTTATCATGAAAGGCGGAAAGGCTCCCTTAACAGCACGAATGGTAAATAATTCTAGTAAGCTCATTTACATTTCAGTCATAACAGGCTGTGGAACAGATGTATCAGGAAGTGATAATGTGATTGTGCTCTGCAGGTATATTTCATCTGGTATACCATTCGACAGCCTTCTTGGATTAACTGAGCTTCAGCACTGTCATTCTCAGGGAATCAAATCATGCTCTTGGAAGCAATCAGAGATACATATACCGCTGCAGCCCACAGTAATTCAAACTGGTGGCTTGATAAGCTCAGTGCTTTTGCAGATGGAGCTATTGTCAGTATGGGTGCATCAGGTGGTGTGTGTGTGCACAGATAAGAGCAGGGATAAGTCAAACAGACGGTATCTGCATTTTGCGAATCTGCGGTTTGCAGACCGCAAAACTGATACCGTCATGTGTATGATGCCTTAATGGTTGTGCCATCAACTACTTTTCACTCTACAGTGTATGTCAATAACTCTAGCTCCCATTCCTCCTTAGATATTTTTGTTTTCCATTTAACCTCTTTCGCAGCTTTTTCTTATCCCCCAGGCTTGCATTTTACTTCCTGGTTTGCCATGTGTCTGCTGTCCCATCATGCCTTAGGGCCATGAGATGTGTCTTGACATTAGTAGATCATGTGACACTAACCACACCCCTTGTTCTTACCACTGACACGTCCCACGTCCTACATTACAAGGTTCCAATGTGGGACATAACCAACAGCAACTGAATATCGAAACAGATTTGCCACAGGGTGCAGTTTTAGAATAAGACAGTTTTGGTAGATGGTGGTATTTGGGGAAAGGGTAATATTTGTTGAATGGGATACATTTATATTAGTGGCACAATCCCTTTAACATTAGGTGATTGCAACCACAGATGATCAACAACATACAACAGAATCCTTAGTTTCATTATTTATTCAACAAAATTGAAGCCAAAATGGAAAATCCATGTGTGAAAATTAAAGTCCACCCTGGTAAACCACCTTCAGCAGCAATAACTTGAAGTACTGTATTTTTTGCCCTATAAGACGCCCTGTCAATGCATCTTATGGGGTGAATACTAATGAACACTTCCATTGTGGATGCGCTCATTAATACAGGAGGACCGGGGAGCGGTGAATGCAGCACTCCTCATGCATTCTCTGTACTCACCACTTCCTGATCTTCCTCTCCAGCAGAGTGAGGACGTCGGCGCTCTTTGTGACCTCGTGGTGTGTGACATCTAGTCTCAGCACAGCGTGGCAGGAAGACAAGGAAGAGTGCTGAATCTCAGGGGCAGTGTCCGTAGCAGGAGAGGTAAGCTGATTTATTTTTTGTGTGGTCTGATCTCTGATTAACATGGGGGTCTGATCAAAGGTATGAATTGGGAGTCTTATTCACATTGGGGGTGTGATCTGAAGTCTGAATAGGGGTTCTTATTCACATTGGGGCTCTGATCTGAGGTTTAATTGGTAGTCATTCTTATTGGGGTCTGATCTGAGGTGACCCAACAAGTCAATATACCTTCCTAACTGGTGCCAGAGAAACTGCACTTTGTATTTATTACTGCTGGATGTACCACAAGAGAAACTGTTATACGTTCACTTCTGTCCTGATTCTTTAAACTATCTTTTCACTGCACCAAAGACCAGGGAGCAATGGCCTGAGGGAGTACACCATGACACAACATCTCGTCAGGGTCACTACCATCAATTTTCTTGGGAGGTAAAGTGGTGAAAAAAACATGAATTGGCCTTTTTTAATTTTTTTCTGTTATGCCATTCATATGGGACTAACTTTTTTGAATATTTTAATAGTATGGGTGTTTTCACATGCGGTGATGCCCATAATGCTATTTTTTTTGTTTCTTTTTATTTTGGGGAATGGGAGTGATTTTAATTTTTAATTTTTTTTTTTATATTTCCAAAACTTTTTTTTTTAATTGTTCTTACTTTTTGTTAAGTCCTTCAAGTGGACCACAACCAATCATCAGATATAAATTGCTCCATTAGGCCTCTTTCACATGACAGTATTTATTGCGGGCTCCGATCCACATATCTTGCGGATAAGATGCAGATCCATTCATTTCTATGGGTCCGTAAAAAATACTGACAGCACACTGTGTGGTGTCCGCATCCGTATGTCCATTCTGTAGCCCGCAAAAAAACATAGAACATGTCCTATTCTTGTCTGTTTTGCGGAGAAATGTATTCTTTTATAAAATGCAAATGACCTGCTTGGTGCATCATGGGTGTCACAGTTGCACCAAAATATCTGCTCTCTATCACTAATGGTCCCCCCCCCTTCCCCAAAGCTTTGAATGACAGGGCTGTGCAGTGGCAATGCAATCATGCCTGGCCCTGAACTATCACACTTGGGTATTCACCTTCACGATCAGTGCACACACAGTACGCTTCTGATGCTTGCTGGGTAGAAAGAGTCTGCTCTGCGTATGCGCTGATCCCAGAGCCAAACGTGCACATCCGAGAGTTCAGGACCAGGCATGATTACTGCCTGGCCCTTTCACTGAAAGCTGTGGGGACGCAGCTAACAGTGAAATTGAGTGGAGCTTGTGATGCAACAGTGATACCCTTGTTGCACCAAACAGGTCAACAGCATGAATTTCCCTGGAGTGCAGGTAACAGTTGTAATGGTGGCTGCGGCTGCCTCTGGCCTAACAATTCATTTGGATTACTATGGAGGTAGGTGGTAACAGATTCCCTTTAAATTGTGGGGCGGTTGTCTCCAGTGGCACTACTCACAAAAAGTTGGGGATATTTGGCTTTCAGGAGAAATTTATGGAACATGTAAAAAGTTCATGCTACAGTGATATTATATCATGAAAGTAGGGCATTTAAGTAGAAGAAATGGTGATTTCCTCCTCTCAAACAATTTATTGAAACAAAAGCCAACACCAGTGGTGGGTATACCCCCACAAAAATGTCAATGTCTCAATAACTTGTCATGTGGCCTCGAGCATCAATTACAGCTTGACAACGACTTAACATGCTGTTCATAAGGCGACTTATTGTCTGCTGAGGCACGGCATCAGGTGGTCAGGTACCCTTTCAGGTCGTCCTACACTCAGAACACGCTGAATGGTCTGACGTGACACATGGATGCCTCTCATCTCCCTTAAATGTGCCTGGAGTTGTGTGGCATTCATCATCCGGTTCTGCAGGGGCTTTTTCACAATGAAGCTGTCATCAGTGTGGGATGTGGCCAAAGGACGTACACTTCTATGCCTTTCTGTGACTCTTCCAGTCTCTCTGTATCTCTGTTGCAACCTGCTGATGACACTCTGTGACACTCTAAGCTCAGTGGCCACTTCCATCTAAGAACATCCTGCTTGAAGCCTCGCAATGGCAAGGTACTGTTGATAAATTGTAAGGTGTCGTCTTGGTCTCATGATGTCAAAATGTGAACAGCATGATGAGGAGGACTGTTTAAATACCAATTCTAATTGAACCAAGAAATTAATTGGCCGATTCATGGATCAAACACCTGTTGTGAATTTTGCCGTTAAGCTCCTTGTTAGAGAACAGCAAGTAGTGCAAAAAGTATTGAAACACTGAACAGTTGGACATGTGCATTCAAAAGTTTAGAGAAGGTCACATTAAGTTCACCTGTAAAGGTTAGAGTATATTTTAGGTTAATCCTGAAATTTCACCCACAAGCCCCTAACTTTTTCTGATTAGTGTATCTAAAAAGTAATTTTCACTCTGCACCATCCACTGCACAATAACTTTGAGACAACAAATTTGAGGTCAAAATGATCCCTTCACCTCTAGATGAATGCCTTAAGTGGTGTTGTTTCCAAAATGGGGTCAGTTCTTGGGGGTTTTAACTATACTGGTACCTAAGAGACTCGTCAAATGTGACCTGGCACCAAACCATTTCAGCAAAATCTGTGAGTGGGATGTCCCGCCTCCTGAAAATAGGCCATCAATATATAAAGTACTGGAAATCTCTTTAATTGTTTCCTAATACCTGTCAAGTGCAACAGTATAACAGTGTTTTTCTGAAAAAATGAGTCCTTTACTGTGTTGCTGCACCTGCCATTTTATTGTTTGTGGGGGATATACACTACCACTAACTGTATTTAGGAACACATTCTGCAAAAACTGTAGAAGGAAAGCAGATGGTGTTTGAGTTCATAAAAATATCCAGACTTTTTTACATGGAAGACATCTCATAGCCTATGAGTTTCTTGCTCTCTGTGTACCTTTCACAGCCTATAAAAAGCAAATGAGGTATAAAAAGGGATTTTTTTTCTTCACATTGAAATAAAATATTTTTTCTATTATGCATTATTAATCATATGGACACCAGCTTCCAGGATGTGTCATACACCATAGACTGCCAATAATCAAACAGGAGCTACACAGAATAGAATTGTCAAAAAGGTCAACTGTTCAGGATATTGTAGATTCACTTTTGACGTAGGAAAATAATGGTCATAATAACAAGGCATCTAATTATCTCGAAATAATCAATAGTGTGGACGCTCCATCTTCTGTATAATCTCTAGAAATCCATTAATAGCATCACAAGCTCAATTTTCCTTGCCACCAATCATTAAGGTCGTTTAATTGCAACATATGGCAAGTGAGTTCTGGGAAAGAGATTTCTAATGAGCAGAGACCACAGATTGCCCACATACGTCTAATGAGAGCAAAAACTCATGTATACAGACATAATTAAAAAGTGGAATACCAAAGTCAAACTTTTCCTCAAACACAGATATATGCTAATAAAAATACAATATCTAAACAGAATTTAAAGAGACTGTGCACCTTTGGGGGGTGGGGGGCTGGCAACCCTCCACCCCCTCTTGGGCAAACCTAAGAAGGGACACATACTTACCTGCTTCCCGAACCTGGCTCCCCGCTTCTTCTTTCCCCGCCTGTTCTGTTGAGCTCCTAGCATGTAAATTTCCTTTTTGATGCAGCTGCAGCTAATCTGTGACCGCAGCGTTGACCTGCTCACCTTGCATCACGTGACCATTTGAGGGAAGCAGGACACCTCTGCACGTGCCCACACTTCTCTCAGGTCAAGGCTCTCGTACCTTGAGCTGAAAGGAGCGCGGGCACAGGCAGTAGCCCGCTCTGATCAGCTAAAACCTCGAAGAGCACATCAGTACAGGGCACATGGTACAGATGTGCTGTGCCAGAATTAGCTTGGGGGGAGCGTAGGCAGGACAGCGATCTGTGCTCCCTCCTTTGCAGAGTTCTCCACAGCAGCAGAAATCCATACACCATACAGAGCTGACATGCCAGCACTGTATGGGAAAGATGATTTTTAGAAACAGTACTATCATGAATTCTGGATACCTTTTTAAGTTGCAAAACAACATAATTCATTAATAAAGTATATTACAAAAAATATTTTGGGGCTATTTAGAAGAGTTAAAAGCAACTTGAACTTAAAAGTTTAGTTACTCTTTAAATTGAACACATTATAATACAGTGTTAATATAGTAGTGAGCTCACAGATAATCAAACATGAGGTTTCCGTACCAGTAATATTATATATGCTTCACTGCCTATCCTTGGACGGTCAAAAAGCGAAAGAAAAAAGTTTTATTAAAATAAAAAGGGGGGGATTAATAAAACGTTTTTGTTTTGTTTTTTGACCGTCGAAGGTTAATAATATATATAATATGATATAGCAGTTAGTTGCATTATACTGCTGTGTTAATATAGCAGTTAAATTCAACACATTATACTGCAGCGGTAATATACCAGTTAGGCACATCACCGTTTAGCTTTCTGTTCTTCTGATCCTTCACAAGATCTTTATTTAAAAAAATAAAAATAAAAAAGTATCAGTTATTTTGAGAATCACTAATAATCAGTTTGTGTCACTTTGATCAGAGATCAGTTATTTTTGACGGTAGAAAAAGTAGTTTTTGCAAGACTTTTTCTCCAGTCAAAAATAACTGATCTCAAAATAATGGAACCCTTTTTTTTAAAAAAACATTCTGTTCTGATGGATCAGATGAACAGAAAGCTAAACGTTGGTGTGAACCCAGCCTTAGCTGCATTATACTGCTGCGTTAAAATACAAGTTAAAGGGTTTCTGTCATCAGAATTTAGCCTACAAAACCGAGTGTCATTTGCAAATCGCAAATAACACCTGATGACAGAAAGCCTTCTTTTATAGAAATCTGTACGGTAGTTTTTGTTAAAATAGCGTTTTTATAATATGCTAATTAGGCCCCCTAGGTGCAGTAGGCGTGAACCCTGCACCTAGGAGCGGCCGTAACAACGCCCCTTACCCCTCCTCCCTTGCGTTGATTGACAGGGCCGGGCAGCCATCTCTTTCGTCTCCCGGCCCTGTACGATTGTGAAATCCCGCGCCTGCGCATTGCGATAAGCAATCCGCGCATGCGCATTGATGAAGCCGGGACCCGGGCGGCCGCCGGCTCTCAACGCGCGTGCGCAGATTGCTTATCGCAATGCGCAGGCGCGGGATTTCGCGATCGTACAGGGCCGGGAGACGAAAGAGATGGCTGCCCGGCCCTGTCAATCAACGCAAGGGAGGAGGGGTAAGGGGGGTAGGTGCAGGGTTCACGCCTACTGCACCTAGGGGGCCTAATTAGCATATTATAAAAACGCTATTTTAACAAAAACTACCGTACAGTTTTCTATAAAAAAAGTCTTTCTGTCATCAGGTGTCATTTGCGATTTGCAAATGACACTCGGTTTTGTAGGCTAAATTCTGATGACAGAAACCCTTTAAAGGAGTTTTCTGAGAGTTTATAACTGATGACCTATCCTTCCATGTTTTCATGAGAAGGGACATTTAATTGCGCCTCTGTCTGATTATTATGATTATTCAATTTTTCTACTGCTTAACAGGGGCGTTGCTAGGCTAAAACATTCGGGGCCTGGGCCCCTGATGTTTTTTCCCAGGCCCCGAATGGCCTGCCTGCCTGCTAGATACAATTGTATTGCCATCCTCAGGACAGCAATACAATCAAACCTAAAGCACTGCAAGAGGTGAAGGACCTGTGGTGATGATGTCACTGGTCACATGTCATCATGTGACCAGTGCAGGAGAGGCTCCACAGTGAAGAGAACTCGAGGGGAAGAAGATCTGCTCAGGTCTTCTATAAGGAGAGGTAAGTGAATGGAGAGGCTGGGAGTTGTAATTATTTAACTGGGACTGTATGTTAGGGCTTAAGAGAGGGATGTTATTTACATTGGACTGCATTTTGGAGGGGGCTGAGGGAGAGAGTGATGTTATTTACATGGGACTGAATGTTGAAGGGGGCTGTGGGAGGGGAGTGATGTTATTTACATGGGACTGTATGTTGGAGGGGCTGAAGGGTGGGGAGTGATGTTATTTACATGGGACTCTACGGCGAAGGGAGAGAATTTTTTTTTTTACATGGGACTGTATGGTGGAGGGGCTGAGGAATCATCATTGCTGAGGGCACTAAAGGGAGGAATATAACTACAGGGGGGGCAGTATGAATGCTGGGGGGACTTCAGGGCGAGCATTATAACAGGAGGGGGCGATATAAATACTGGGGGCACTGTAGGGGTATTATAAATTCAGCGGACATTATAGATGTTCTTATTACTACTAGGGGCTCTATAGGACGGTCTTATAGATCCGCCTTATTTCTACTAAGAGCATTATGGGGGGCCATATTACTACTGAGGGGTCTGTAGAGAGCTTAATTACCACTGGGGGAACAATAGGGGGCCTTATTTCTTACGGGTGCTCTGTGAGGCATTATTAATACTGGAGGGCTCTTCTACTAATGGAGGCACTCTTGTGGAGCATTATCACTGTTGGGGGCATGGTAGGGGCAGTATTACTAATGAGAGCATTCTAGAAGGGAATTACTATTGGTGGGACTTTGAGGAGCACTATTACTATGGGTGGCACATATTTCTTCAGGATAGTATTTTGGGGTATTGGGGGGCACAGCGAGCAGCAGGATAACACTGTGGGGACTCCAGGTTGGGGGATGATGACAGAAACGTGAGGAATCTAAGATGTCTGTGTGTCACACTCTGCAGAGACGAGGCTGAGAGAAGTTGTCCAGACCGAAATGGAGAAGGTGATGACAGAGAAGATCTGCATCAGAGGAGACGTCATCCCGAGGCCCTGGCTGTGAAAGGGGGAGCAGGTGGTCGACGAATTGGGCCATATGCATTGGGGCTTGGGCCCCGGATCTTTTGAGACCCTAGCAACGCCCCTGCTGTTTAATAATCTGTGTACCAAACCTGTGAATTTATATTTATAAGCCTCATAATAAAATTTCCAGTAAACAAAAGAGTAGAAAACGAAAGACCCATGCCTCATAATCTGCGAGTCAGAATGTGGGTGGCTGTAGTAGTGCAAACAACAGTTAGTAGTATCAGCCATCGGCAGTAGTAGTAGCAGCAGGCCACAGTTCTCCCACTCTTCCGGTAGGCACCAGATTATTATGGAGGACAAAGATGATGACATTGTGGACTGGATGGCTCACTCTTCCTTTCAGTCACAGCAAGATAATGTTGATGTCTGACAGTGTGCCTTTGATCCAGGCGCATTCCTCCTGTTACTCTTCCTTGCTACCCTAGAGAAGCCTTTCATTTGCAACTCTGCCTTCTTTTTTCCTAAGAAGAGGCAACAACACCCCACATGCTATGGAACATACTAAAGACAGTCTTTATATTGATGACTTGTGTGAGAAGCATCAGCATTTGGACTGCCATGAGGAGTGGGTTCAGACGGAGGCAGAGGTTGCTGAGGAGGATGTGACATGAGAGGAGGAGGGCAGAGGCTGTGGATGAAATAAAAAGAGGTAACACAGCCACAACCTCCAAAAGAACTGCCAGGACCAAATCTGCTTGGATTGTGATCAGCTTGCCGTTGATACTATGGGAGCAGGCTCAAAATGTGCTAGACCTAGCTATGCTACATGCTAGCTTTGTGCGAGTATCCCCCATATGGTGTTTTTTTCTCCACAAGGCCAGCACACAAAAATACTGCTGTGTTTAAGATCTGCAAGATGAAAATAAGCCGTGGGTGTTTAAATACAAATATAGGCACCAGGGCTCCATATCAGCACATGAGGCAGTATCACCACTCCAGTGAAAAAAAGAATTAGTCAGCATTCGGAATAAATCTGCCCTTCTTCTACTGGTCTTCTTTTTGACAGTCAGGATGCATCCCCAAGCAGAACAGTGTCCTTGTCATCATCATCATCATCTACTTCTTCTCCTGCTCAGACTCCTCCTCCTTGTCCTCTTCCCCATCATAAGACATCCATAACAGAACATGTGACAAAGTGAAAACTGTTAACGACCAGCAATTAGCTTGTATGCAAGCTGAATTCCCACCTGGCTATGTTGCTTGCAGTGCAGTTGCTGCCATACCACTTAGTTGAGGTAAAACTGCCGCAGTTCTGCACCTTCACCCAAATTTAACTGTGTTTTATATAGAGATGAGCGAATCAAATTTTTGTGATTCATTTCTCTTTCTCAGCTCAGACAGTTATATACCAAATCTCATGGCAATCGGGGCACATGTGTTTTGTGCAGAATTTATTTGGGCTGGAATCGAATTTTTTTAAAACAAATTAGTGAATCAGACACAAAACAAATTACCACTTCTGGCCAGCTGTCCATGAAAATTATTTCTTTTTTACGATGTTGTGCAGTTTCGCACGCATGAGGTGGCAACATCACATCCAGTAGAAAATAGAACTGGCCAGTGATCAAAACAAGACTGTCCTCTTTCTCCCATTTTCTTTGTGGCAGCCAGGCCACACCCAGAACCAGTGCAGTGTCACCATCATCATCAGTTACTTGTTCTTCTTCTCTGTCGGTAGTCATAAATAATGTAATGCATAGCCAGAAAACAACCCTATGAGCTCAGTAATATGGTTGTTAGCAAGCTGAATTCCCACCTGGCCAAGTTACGGCTGTACCGGTTAGTTGTGGCAATTGTAATGCATTTCTGTGTCTTCACCCAAATTTTATTCAGCAGACAGTAGTACTTCTTGCCAGCTGTCCATACACATTTCCTTCACCCAAATTTTATTCTTCTCTATGGCATTCGTAGTTCTGGCAAGCCATCCAAAAAAACTTGTCTCTTCGTTCTCCAAATGTCATGTAGTTCCACGCCTCCACCCAAATTTCCTTCTTCTCTATATCATTCTTCCATCTGGCCAACTGTCTGTAAAACATGTCCCCTACTGCAAATGTGGCGCAGAATTCAGCAAGCAGGCAATATTACTTCTGGCCAGCTGTTCATTTTTAAGAAATTGTTTAAAATTGTCTCGTTTTCTAAATAACTGTGCCTTTTCTCTGGCACATACTGTTCCTTGACCCCATGGAATTCTGGGGAGGGTGACTGGAACAGTGTTTAACTTTGCTATCAATGTACTGTCTTGTAAAGCCTCCAACATACTGTCAGAGAGGATATTCAGCAAGGAAGGTGGCATCTCCACACACAAAAGTGGGCAAAACTGAACTGCGCAAGTGTCCAAAATATTACTTGTGTCAAAATGAATCAGGTACATTGATCAGTGAGGATTTCTCCTCTCTGACAGATGAAAGTAAATAGATCTGCCATTGATGGGTGGCTATTTATTACCAGCCCATTGATGCAACTGCCACTGTCTGCCTGTTCATCATGTTCCTTACTGTACCGAAGCTGCTGCATGCCTGGTGCTACTACTACTCCCATAGTAAATGGCTGCACATCTCCTGTCTTGTCCATGAGGTTCCACACTGCACTGCTACTGCTGCTTCCAAAAAAGGGAGTATTTTTGGGCACTTGTTCAGAACAAGCCACTACTTTTTACACTCCTACCATGTGTGTATGAACACCAGCAGGCATCTGCCCAAATAAGGGACAATTTATGGGATGTTTTTTAATTTTAAAAAAGCATAACAAATGTGAAGGTGTGGGGTGTTTTTAAATCGACTGTTTGTTAACACTGTCAAACATGCATTTACCCATAGCTATATGTCAGCGTTACTTTGACATTATTTATTATTGTTGTTGTCATTGCGCTAAAGAGCTTAAAGGATGCGGGAGGGGAATGCAAAAAAAATAAAAACGATAGAAAGACAAGAGAAAAAATATGAGCCCTAGGAGACCTCAGAGTGTCAGATACCATTTTTTCAGGCCATTTGGAGCACTTTTGATCCGGATAGAAATGATTGAAACCCGAAACATATTTCAAGAACTTCGCTCATCTCCACAGTGCATTCCTAAACTCTTCAGACCCTTTCACTTTTTTCACATTTTGTTATGTTGCGGCCTTGTGCTAAAATTTTAACAAAAATCAAGTTTTTCCTCATCAATCTGCATTCAATCTTTCAATAAAACAGAGAAAACAGGATTCTGAAAATTTAGCAAATTTATTAAAAAGGAAAAACTAAAATCTTGCATATTAAAAATCACAGAAAAAGATACAAAACATCCTGCACAATGTAATAAATGAATATAACAGAGAAATCACAGAAAAATCACAACAGATGCAAACATTATATATGGACTAAGCCCTCACTCTGATATGATAAATTCTGAGACTCTCAGCCAATATATTTTGATCAAAACACATCTGTGAACACAGAGGTAATAAGACGCAGCACACTATACGTGCAGGGTCTGCTCTACTGAATATAGATGCCCAACGGTCTAGTTAGGTTTAAAGTAGGTCCTGCCTTACTGAGACCACCCTGGTGCTGGGAGGCAGGCACATCAGGGAAGGCAACGGTTGGCAATTATTGGCAGGAACAGGGCTAACCATCCTGTTCCTTCCCTCTTGGTAGGAGTGGGCTTGTCCTGTTTCCTGCCAGGAGGGAAAGTTTCAGTCTAGTGAGAGAGGAATTCATGTTCGGATAGTGGAGAGTGAGGAAACACATGTCAGAACTCCTATTCCTAGGAACCTTATCTTATTCCCCTGTGAGGGAAACTCAGGAAACAGATATCCATTTTCCCTGAGAACAACTTAATCCTGCCCCAAAACAACACTTGAGAGACAAGACAACACTGCTGCAAGATGAAGGATAACAGCTCAGACACCACCACCTACCTAAACCATCGCTAGGCCAGACTAACATTAAAGGAGTTGTCTCACTTCAACAAGTGGCATTTATCATATAGAAAAAGTTAACTGAAGCCACATACTAATGTATTGTTATTATCAATATTGCTGGCTTGATTCATTCTATCATCACTTTATACACTGTTTCCATGGTTACGACCACCCTGTAATCCAGCAGCAGTGGCTGTTTTTGCGCACTATAGGAAATAGAACCAACCTCTCTGTTGGTCGGAACTGTGGAAGCGCACATAGGCCTCCACTTTTTCCTATATTGTGCAAGCACGACCACAGATGCTGAATTGCAGGGTGGTCGTAATCATGGAAATGAGCCGTGTATAATGTGATGATAAAATAGTGTTTTTTTTTTTAAAAAAAACTATAAAATTACAATTTTATTGCTTATTCTCATATGAAATACAATATTCAGATTGATTCAGTACTAATTTTCAACAAAACCTCTTCAACCAACCAAACCCCCAACTTCTTTACATAGGTTTGTCGGTAACTGCTTATGAAGGATGAGATCCTATCTCACTGAATGACTTAACAGAAAGGCCTGTGCCATCAAAGCAACATGGAACTTTCTCTCATTCATTAAGAGATAATATCTTACCTCGGCAAAGCACATTATTAGTTTCCAAGAGAGGGCTATACTAGAGTGTCCTCTGCTGAGCTGAACAGCTCTATTAAAAACCCTGTCGCCTGTCACATGAACAATATCCTCATATCAGGGATATTGTCCCATATCTCCTGCTATTCAGCCGAATGTAATGGGAGAGCCAAGGCTGTAATTGGATGGCTGGGAAATGGCATCCACTAATATCGTATATGAATAGATGGTAATTCAGATTTATTAAATTATGTATCAGTAGAAATGTAATTAATTTAATGGAACAATGGAAGAACGAAATATGGACAGAATATCTGAAATCTTTTTAATTAAACTTAGTGACGATACTATGGCCTTTATCTTTTTTAGGATTTTCTCTGCTCCTGTGTTTCATTATTAATGTACCAACCCATCACTAAAAGATTGTTAAAATTATAAAAATGCCAGATTTACAAGGGAGGGAAGCAATAGTCATTGAGCACGGTGCTGTTCCTGAGCAGGCACTAAACATAATGCACAAGCATAGGGATTAAATAAACCTGGGTCAAAACGGATCATTCTGATTGGTCTACTGTGCATTGGAAAGTTTTCAGGCCATTTCACTTTTTCACATTTAGTTCTGTTTCAGACGTGTGCTAAAATAGTTCAAATTTGTCCCCATTATTCTGCATTCGTTACCTCATAAGGAGAAAGTGAAAACACAACTTCTGAAATTGCTAATTTATTGAAGAGGGAAAAACTAAAATCTTGCATTAACATAAGTATTGAGACCCTTTACTCAGGACTTAGTTGAAGTACCTTTGGCAGCGATTAACCCCTTAAAGACCAGGCCTCTTTTCATTTTTGCATTTTCATTTTTTCCTCCTCACGTTCCAATAGAAATAACTTTTTTGTTTTTCCGTTCACATAGCTATATCAGGGCTTATTTTTTTGCAGGACAATATGCGTGTTTTTTTTAATGCCATCATTTAATTTACCATGTCTTGTATTGGAAAACAGGAAAAAAAATTCTTTGTGGGATAAAACTAAAAAAAAACAAAACAGAATTCCGCCAAGGTTTTTGGGGTTTTGACATCACTGCATTCACTGTGCACCAAAAATGACCTGACATCCTTATTCTGTGGTTCAACACGATTGCGGATATACCAAACTTATGTAGTTTTTATTTTGCTTAATTACTTTAAAAAAAAAAAACATTTGAAAAAAATCTAAATTTTCTTTGTATCACCATATTCTGACAGCCATAACTTTTTTATATTTTGATCTACAGAGCTGCATGATGGCGTGTTTTTTGCGTAACGAACTGTAGTTTTTATTGGTACTATTTTTGTGGTATGTACGACTTTTTCATCACTGTTAGGCTACTTTCACACGAACATTGTGTTTTGTGGTCCGCAAAAAAGACGGCTGACGTCCGTATGGCATCTGTTTTTTTTGCGGATCCATTGTAACTATGTCTATCCTTGTCCGCAAAACGGACAAGAATAGGACATGTTCTATTTTTTTTTAGGGCTACGGAATGGACATACGGATGCGGACAGCACACAGTGTGCTGTCAGTATTTTTTGCGGACCCATAGAAATTAATGGGTCCACATTTTATCAGCAAAAAATGCGGATCGGAGCCCGCACAATATACTGTCGTGTGAAAGAGGCCTTATTCAGTTTTTTGGGAGGACGAGATGACTAAAAAATGGTGATTCGCATGTTTTTCTTTTTTTCGTTATGGTGTTCAGCGCACAGGAATGTTTTTTTAAATTTTAATAGTTCAGATATTTTCATTTGTGGTGATACTTAATATGTTTATATTTTTTATTGCTTATATATTTTTATATGTAAAAATTGGGAAAAAGGGGTGATTTAAACTTTTATGGGGTCATTTATCAAATTGGTATAAAGTAGAATTGGCTTAGTTGCCCTCAGCAATCAATGAGATTCCTCCTTTCATTTTCCAAAGGAGCTGTCAAAAATGAAAGGTGGAATCTGATTGTTTGTAGTTTGATAAATGACCCCAATAATTTTTTTAAACGTTTAAAAAAAAAAAAAAAAACTATTAGCCCCCTTAGGGGGATACTACATGGGATCTTTTGATCCCTTCACTATTCACCCTAATAGAGGTCTATAGGATTTTTACTATGCCTTGTGAATAACTCAGCATGGAAATTGCTATGACAGACCTGGAGCACTTCAGCAGCGTCCAGGCTGCCATAGCAACTGATCGGAGCCCCTCAATTTAACTGCAGGGGCTCCGATCGGAAGGGAGAAGGAGCCACATCCCTCACAGGTGCTGCAATCAGCATTGATAGCGGCACCTGAGGAGTTAAATGATGGGGGCCGCAATCCCTGCTCCCCGTCATTGCGGCTGAGTGCAGAGGCCTGCTCCATAGAAATGCAGGAGCATAATGCGATACATGTAAAAGCCTCCAGTCTTCTTGGGTATGATCCCACAAGGTTTGCACACCTGGATTTGTGGATTTTCTGCCATTCTTCTCTGCAGATCCTCTGAAGCTCTGTTAGGTTAGATAGGAACTGTCGGTGTACAGTCATTTTTAGGTCTCTTTAGAGATGTTCGATTGGGTTCAAGTCAGGGATTTTGCTGGGCCACTTAAAGACATTCATAGAGATGTCTCTAAGCAAGGGCATAGCTATAGGGGTCTCAAGTATGACCAGAACCCTAAGCCCTGTGGGCCCCCCCCTTGCCAGGACAGTGATAGGTTAAGTGCTGCAGCAAGGCAACGGAGCAATGCCTCACTGCCCCACCCTCTGATAGGCTACACTGACTAGGCCTGAAGCCTATCAGAGCCCGGCACAGGTGGCGGGATTACATAATCATCATCGCAAAACCTAAAAGTGTCCCCATGTTGTAGGCGGGTCTAAATTGACGGTGGGTCAACAGGGCCAGCATAAGTAGGCAGGGACAACAGAAGGAGGCAGGGCCAGCAATACCACAGTGCACCACAAAATACTGTCACCCTAGCAACAGGGCATCTACGGCTGGTGCTCAGGTGCATACCATAAGTACCTAGAAACATAGAAACATAGAAGATTGACGGCAGAAAAAGACCACCTGGTCCATCTAGTCTGCCCTTTTATTATCCTTTTATTTTTATCTTAGGATAGATACATGTTTATCCCAGGCATGTTTAAATTCAGTTACTGTGGATTTATCAACCACCTCTGCTGGAAGTTTGTTCCAAGCTTCTACTACTCTTTCAGTGAAATAATATTTTCTAATGTTGTTCTTGATTTTTCCCCCAACTAACCTCAGGTTGTGCCCCCTTGTTCTTGTGTTCTGTTTCTTATTAATAACACTTCCCTCCTGAACTTTATTCAGTCCTTTAACATATTTAAAGGTTTCAATCATGTCCCCCCTTTCTCTTCTTTCCTCCAGACTATACATATTAAGAACTCGGAGTCTTTCTTGATAAGTACTATGCTTTAGACCTCCTACCATTTTTGTAGCTCTTCTTTGGACCCGTTCTATTTTAGCAATATCCCTTTGCAGGTGAGGTCTCCAGAATTGAACACAGTATTCCAAATGTGGTCTCACTAGAGCTCTATACAGAGGGATCACAATCTCCCTCTTTCTGCTTGTTATACCTCTAGCTATGCAGCCAAGCATACGATTTGCTTTCCCTACTGCCTGGCTGCATTGGTTACTCATTTTGAGGCTGTCAGAGATGGCTACCCCCAAATCCTTCTCTTCTGAGGTCTTTGTTAGCATAGAACTGCCAATACGATACTCAGATAGAGGATTTCTTCTCCCCAAGTGCATTATTTTACATTTGGAAACATTGAACTGAAGTTTCCATTGTTTTGACCACTTATCTAATAAAGATAAATCATTCTCCATATTACCGACACCTCCTGGAACATCAACCCTATTACACACTTTTGTGTCATCAGCAAACAAGCAAACCTTCCCTACCAAGCCGTCCCTTATGTCATTTACAAACATGTTAAACAGAACAGGACCCAGAACAGATCCCTGTGGCACCCAACTTGTAACCAGCCTCTCCTCAGAATACACTCCATTAACAACAACCCTCTGGTATCTGTCCTTCAGCCAACTGCAGATCCACTGAACTATCCAGGGGTTAAGTCCAATTTTTGATAACTTCTCTATCAGCTCTTTATGGGGAACCGTATCGAAAGCTTTACTGAAATCCAGGTAGGCGATATCCACAGCACCACCTTCATCCAGCACTTTAGTTACATAGTCAAAGAAATCAATGAGATTAATCTAACACGATCGGCCCTTAGTAAAGCCATGCTGGTTTGGGTCCATCAAGTTGTTTATTGTTAGATGGTCAATTATCTTCTTTTTTAGTAGAGTCTCCATCATTTTTACCACTACAGATGTCAAGCTGACTGGTCTATAGTTACTAGCTTCTTCTATACTACCCTTCTTGTGAATGGGTACAACATTAGCCATTCTCCAATCATCAGGAACATCTCCTGTAAGAAGGGACTGATTATATAGATCAGTCAGGGGGCCAACAATCACAGATCGGAGTTCTTTAAGAACTCTGGGGTGGATGCCATCTGGACCCATTGCCTTATTTAACTTTAGCCGGACAAGTTCCTGTAGAACATCGGCCTCTGAAAACACTGGGGCTAAGACTTTACAACTAGAGGCAATGCTATGTCCAGCCATGTTCTGATTATGAAAGTCGCCATCTGAAAAAACTGAGCAGAAGTAGTTATTCAGATGGTCAGCGACCTTCTTATTCCCATCTATATACTGATTTTTTCCATTGCTAAGTTTTGTAATGCCGCAGTTTTTCTTCTTCCTGTCACTAATATATCTGAAGAAGGTTTTATTTCCCTCCTTAACAGATTTGGCCATTTCTTCCTCCTTTGAAGCTTTAGCAGCATTAATAACCTGTTTTGTCTTCTTCTGTATAATTTTATACACTTCTCTGTCCGCTACACTTCCAGACTCTTTATACCTCTTATAGGCAGACTTTTTATCATTCACTATAGCTCTTACCTCTCTAGTAAACCATAGTGGATTTCTCTTTCTTTTCCTTTTGCTAATTTGTCTAACATATAGTCTAGTTGCCTTTAAGAGGACTTCTTTAAATGCCTTCCACTGAGCACTCGCTCTTGCTGTTTTATCCCGCCCTTTTAATTCTTTCTTTACATATTCACCCATAGCCTCAAACTTGGTCTTCGTAAAATCCAATACTTTGGTTGCAGAATGGGATTTCTCACAGTCAGTTTGGACTTCGAACCACAAACATTGGTGGTCACTGGAACCCAGATTTTCTCCCACCTTCACCTCAGATACCAGATCACCATTTGTAAATACTAGATCTAGGATATTTTCACCTCTAGTTGGCGCTTTCACCAACTGTTTTAGGGACATCCCTGTCAGGGCCTCTACTATGTTCCTACTATTGCATGTGGACGCACAAGGGATATTCCAATCAACATCAGGCATGTTGAAGTCTCCCATAACTACAATATCTCCCTTTACTGCCATTTGGGTAATCTCATCCACCAGCATAATGTCATGCTCTTCAGATTGCCCTGGAGGCCTATAGATTGCACCTACTCTGGTAACAGATCCCTTTTTATTTTGCAAGCAGACCCAGAGAGTCTCCAACTCCTTACATGAATTTTGGATCACTGTTGATTTTATGGTATCTTTAACATAAATGGCGACCCCACCCCCCCTTTTCTCCACCCTATCTTTTCTATACCTGATGCTCCTACAAATTAATCATGAGAGCCAGGGCTGTGGGGTCGGTAAGCCAAATCCCCGACTCCAACTCCGACTCCTCAATTTCCCCTAACTCCGACTCCCACTCCCACTCCTACTCCCTCAAACATGGCGCATGTTTAAGCAACAACTTTAAACAAACTTTGCATAAATGAATAGTACAGATATGTCATGCCAAAAAAAGGTTTGTAATATATGTTTTACTAGATATCTTTACTCTGAGCTTTCAGTATCAGGCTTCTCTCTGGGTACAGCTCACTAAGGGCCTGATGTATGAAAACTGTCTAGGTCTAAGATTTTTTTGAAAGGGGAGCTCTGATTGGTTTCTATGGGCAACAAAGAAACTTCTACACCTAGACAGTTTTCATACATAAGGCCCTAGGTGTTTTATATCATACTGCTTCACAGTCTAGAAAGTGAAACAGTGCTAGATAACAAAGGCTCGGCAATGGCTTCTACACCTATCAGTGCTCCAGACTAAAAAAAATATCAAGGAGCCATTGGCTCCTAACCTGAAAAATTTAGGAGCCAAATGAAATTTTTAGTCGCCAAATTTAAAATGCATATAATTATGGTATAATAAAAAAAGACGTGTCTTACCCTGTGTAGTTGCCCATATGTCTCTTTTCGTTCTTCTAACTCCATCAATCTTGAGGCTCACCGTACTTCATTACACCCCCTCACTGTTCTCTCTCCCCCTGACTCTCCCTCACTGACTCTCACTCCCCCATGGCTACTGTAGTGCTCCAATAAAAAAAAAAAATTAAAAAACTGGGACGCTTAGGAGCATGAGGTTTCCTAGGCTACAGGCCACACAGTTAAAGGGGTTGTGCACTAATTTCTCAGACATACAGATTCACGTTTGTGATAATGCTTCCTTGATCCCTAGGCACTGGGTCCTACCTCATTCGTTTCCAGGCCTCCTTAACCCTTTAAGGAGTTATTTTTTAAGAGAGTTTCAAACCAGCACCCCTGACATTAGTCCCCAACACCCTTCGTTCCCCCAGTGCCATCAGCTTCCCCCCTCTCCCAGTGCCATCAGCTTCCCCCCTCTCCCAGTGCCATCAGCTTCCCCCCTCTTCCAGTGCCATCAGCTTCCCCCTCTCCCAGTGCCATCAGCTTCCCCCCTCCCAGTGCCATCAGCCCCCCCCTCCCCAGTGCCATCAGCCACCCCCTGTGCCATCAGCTTCCCAACTCTCCCAGTGCCATCAGCTTCCCCCCTCTCCCAGTGCCATCAGCCCCCCTCCCAGTGCCATCAGCTTCCCCCCTCTCCCAGTGCCATCAGCCCCCCCCCCTCCCAGTGCCATCAGCCCCCCCCTCCCAGTGCCATCAGCTCCCCCCCAGTGCCATCAGCTCTCCCCCTCCAGTGCCATCATCTCCCCCCCCCTCCCAGTGCCATCAGCTTCCCAACTCTCCCAGTGCCATCAGCTCCCCCCCCTCCTCCCAGTGCCCATCAGCTTCCCAACTCTCCCAGTGCCATCAGCTTCCCAACTCTCCAGCCATCAGCTTCCCCCCTCCCAGTGCCATCAGCTTCCCAACTCTCCAAGTGCCATCAGCTTCCCCCCCTCCCAGTGCCATCAGCCCCCCCCTCCCAGTGCCATCAGCCCCCCCCCCCCTCCCAGTGCCATCAGCCACCCCTTGTGCCATCAGCTTCCCAACTCTCCCAGTGCCATCAGCTTCCCCCCTCTCCCAGTGCCATCAGCTTCTCCCCTCTCCCAGTGCCATCAGCCCCCCCCCTCCCAGTGCCATCAGCTTCCCAACTCTCCCAGTGCCATCAGCTTCCCCCCTCTCCCAGTGCCATCAGCTTCCCCCCCTCCCAGTGCCATCAGCCCCCCCCTCCCAGTGCCATCAGCCACCCCCTGTGCCATCAGCTTCCCAACTCTCCCAGTGCCATCAGCTTCCCCCCTCTCCCAGTGCCATCAGCCCCCCTCCCAGTGCCATCAGCTTCCCCCCTCTCCCAGTGCCATCAGCCCCCCCCTCCCAGTGCCATCAGCTCCCCCCCCAGTGCCATCAGCTCCCCCCTCCCAGTGCCATCATCTCCCCCCCCCTCCCAGTGCCATCAGCTTCCCAACTCTCCCAGTGCCATCAGCTCCCCCCCCCCTCCCAGTGCCATCAGCTTCCCAACTCTCCCAGTGCCATCAGTTTCCCAACTCTCCCAGTGCCATCAGCTTCCCAACTCTCCCAGTGCCATCAGCTTCCCCCCTCTCCCAGTGCCATCAGCTTCCCCCCTCTCCCAGTGCCATCAGCTTCCTCCCTCTCCCAGTGCCATCAGCTTCCCCCCCACCCTCCCAATGCAAACTCCCTCCACTCAGTGCCATAGTCTCTCTCCCTCCTGTAGTCCTCTGCACTTTGACCAGTGGATTGATTTTAATAAGAAGGAAATAAAGCGCTGCCTTCAGATCTTTACTTCAGTATTTATTAGATGCCTGCCCAACCTTGACCTGCGCTCCATTGAGCCTATGGAGAAAGGGGGTAAGTGATGGAACCCTGTAAAAAGAAATAGTAAGGGAATCGGGGCTTATGAAACAAAAGTAGCGCGCCCTGCATCAGTCACCCCCCTTGTCAGCAACTTACGTTTCCAGCAGGGGCACCGCCGACACTTCATTGTTCCGCGCTGCTCTGGGTCTGACATCACACAGCGCGTCAGGTCATGGCTTGCGTACGTCAGGAGGTCAGTGCAGCGCGGGACCAAGGACATGCTGTAAAGTGTCCGGAGGCCCCCTGCTGGAAAGGTGAGTATTCTGAGCGTATTGTGGGCCAGCGCTGCAGACAGGATGATCTAGGCTGGGGAGGGAGGGGACTGTAAAGGCGGGAAGGGCACTGATGGAGGGAGAAGGAGGATTAAAGGGCGCACACGGGAAGCGGGGAACCTGAAGACAGAGCCCAAGCACTAGGCAGGGACTCGGGAAGGCTTCATTTATTACAATTAGGGGGTGGGCCTTCCACCCACAGCCGCGCCCCCTTCACCACGGCCCCATAGCAGGAGACGGGAGCCCAAGACGCAGGAACCCAAGCCACGCCCACCCTCTTTGCCGGGTAGTGTGAGGGTGGAGCTTCACCCAGCAGACGTATGCAGCGTGCGTCTGCTGGATGAAAGGCTTTTTTTCTTAAAGAGGCAGAGCAGCGGAGGGTCTAGGCGCAAATGGCGACAAGACTACAAAGTCTTGTCGCCATTTTGCAATTCTAAGTCGCAATGGCGACCATTTTGGTCGCCATCTGGAGCACTGCCTATAGTACTTTATGACATGTGTTTCTGTATTTCTTAATTTGAGATGTTAGAAAACAGTTTTTCCCCTTGTATTCTATGTATAACATATAGAAGCCATCAGAGCAGCTAACCTCTCCAAACATGAGCTCAGAGGAAAAGCAAGCTAAAACATAAAGCAGAGAGAACATGCACTGGACAACTGATTTATGCACAATTCATTGAACGTTTAGATATACTAAGAATTACTTGCCTTAAAGGGGTTTTATCAGCACATTGATTCACTGGCTGACAGGCATTTTGCACTCAATCTGTCTCCTCAGGCTGTGGGAGGGTCTCCAGCAGTTATTGGCATATATTAACTTCCTCTGACAGAGCAGGGGATTGTGATCTCTAACACAATTATAGGTTCCATGCTTCTTGGTCCTCACAACACTTGGACCTTTTGCTTACTGCAAGTAATCACTCAGAGTTCAGTCCCATCATTCCGTGGGGGTGAGGTCACTTCTGCTCTCAGCCAATCAGATAAAAGTATTTCTGGTCTGCAGGTTACCATAGAAACCTGTGTGAAGTGAGAGACCTGCTGAACTGCCTATAGTTCATGACTGACCAATGTATTTAGAAAATGTTTTCTTTTAACTATCCCTTTATGTTGAAAGCTAATCTTTGTAACTATTGAGAAAACCTCTTTAATCCTCTTTTCTCTAACAGATCTGAGATGAGTGAAGCCATTCCCAGTGCGTTTTTCCTCTGATCTGTAGCGCAGGAGCTTCACTACTGAGCATCTACATAAAGGGCAGCACACATTCATCACAACTAAAAGCTTATATCCTTAGATCAGGAGATCAGGAATAGAACAGACATTTATAGGACATTTCATCATTTTCCCAAATTCTTATAAAAATATATTCAGCACATACTGCACTGAACTAACTGTACCAATTTATTATATATTTTTGGAGTCGGAGTCGGTCCATTTTATAACAACTCCAACTCCACCAAAATGGACATCGACTCCGACTCCACGACTCCAACTCCACAGCCCTGATGAAAGCATCAGAACATTATGTACCCAGCTGACGGCCATGGGAAGGGCTCGGCAGCCCTCCGGGTGTCGTCCCACCTGGAGGTGGGAAGGTACGCCGAAACGTGCGTCGGGGTTGGCGCCATCTCGGAGGTGACACATCATGGGTTGGTTGTCCTTATAAACTGTTTTTTATGTATCTTTGTTCATGCACTTGCACTTTAATTATTATGATATATTGTACGGGATTTACGCGAATTTCCCCTGTTGTGATCACCTCCGTTGATACCGCCTCTCTTTCCTGCACGTTTTTTACTGTGTCATGTATATAAAATTAATAAAATTTGATTATATATATATTTTATTATACAATCAGCGGTCAGGCAATTCTTTTATAGGTGTTTGCTGTTTAGATGTTTTTTGCCATAGGCTTTTGCTTTGAGAGCGTCTATTAATGTAGGAGATGTGGTATATTGCCATTGAGATGTTCTAATACTTTGCTGGTCTCCTCTTTGGTGTATAAGATTAGACAAATGGCCCTCCCTTTGCAGAATCAAATTTGACTTCAATGGGTCCACAATCTGCAAGATGTGGCCAAAGAAAGGACATGTTCTATCTTTTGCACCACAGAGGCACACAGAAGCTTCCAGGTTTGTGCCTCAGAGCATTCATGCCTCCCAGACCCATTAAAGTCAATGGGTCCACACAACAATGAGGGGTGCACAGGCGATGCTCGTGTTTTGTGCATCTGCTGTTTGCGGTCTGGAAAACAGACACGGCCGTGACAAGCTTGTGTAAATGAGGCCTAAGGAAGAGTGCTCCAGAGAATGGAAATTGGCCTGTTACCTACCTTTATAGCTGGGATAACTGTAAGATCTGCTGGTCCATGCAAAGTCTGAACTATTACAATTGCTGTGAGTACTATATTGAAACTTTATTTGCCAGTTGAAAAGTGCTGTCCAACTGTTAAGGCTACTTTCACACTTGCGTTTTAGAATTCCGGTATTGAGTTCCGTCATAGGGGCTTAATACCGGAATAAAACGCTTCAGTTTTGTCCCCATTCATTGTCAATGGGGACAAAACTGAACTGAAGACAATGGAATGCTCCTAAAAGCATTCCATTCCGTCTTCAGACCGGAGAGGAAACCGCAGCATCCGCACCAAGACGGATCCGTCATGACCCCCAATGAAAGTCAATGGGGACGGATCCGTTTGGTGTGACACAATGGTGAACGGATCAGTCCTCCATTGACTTTCAATGGAGTTCATGACGGATCCATCACCTGCACACATACATACACACACACATACAGACATACACATAAACATACACAGACATATACACATACAAATACACATACATACTTACATGCTCCCGGCAGGTCTCCACAGCGCAGGAGGAGCAGGACGGCGCACACATAGGACGATTCCACCCGGCGCCCAGCAGAGGGCGCTGTGGGGAATCGTCGTATGTGTGTGCCATCCTGCTCCTGTACTGTGCTGTGGAGACCTGCCGGTGTATGTATGTGTATTTGTATGTGTATATGTCTGTGTGTATGTACTGTGTGACATGTGTGGGGCTGGAGCGCGGTTCCGGCCCCACACATGTCCCTGCGGCAGCACGGATCCAGCGGCACCCTTCACCTGCCGAATCCGTGCTGCCGCTAATGTGAAAGAGGCCCTAACCGGCCTCATCATTGCCTCACACTTCAGGGAACCCTGCCTTGCACCTCAAAACTCATTTCCACCAAGGGAAGCCCACCTAATACTAAACGTGTTCCAAAGTTATTACCACATAAAGTGACACATGTCAGATTAGCAAAAATGGCCTGGGCAGGAAGGTGAAAACAGGCCCGGCGTTGAAAGGGTTAAAATACAGCAGCCACAACTCTGTTTACAGACCCCAGACCAGACTTTCCTAGATCTAAGAGATCCAGATCAGATCCCTCTAAATTAGACCACAGAAAATCCCTACCAGACCTTTATATGGACTCCAAACAGTTTAGGTTCATAAAAATTTCTGGTATGGGATCTGTATACAGGTTGGTCAAACCTTACCTTTAGGGATGAGCGAATCCTTGGAACTGAACACGAGTTCGGGAAATGTTTTTTTACAGTAAAAATTAATTTATGAAGTTATTACGCGAAGTATCATGAGACTTTGCGAAGTAATAACTTCAGCTCATCTGAGCCAACACATTCTAATACTGTACGGAGCACTCGCTCCGTACTGTATTGAACTGAAGTTTTATGCAAATCGATTTCGGATGTTTCATCTGAAGTCGATTCGCTCATCCCTACTTACCTTTACTAACTTTAGACAAGGCATTCACATACTCACCTCTCCCTGCATAGACAATATCCTGATGGAATGGGATGAAGTGCAGGAGGGGGAAGAGGCGAGTATGTGCCGGCTGTTATGAGAGTCTCCTGACACTCAAAAAATGTTGTTTACTACCATAAAAGTATGGTTTAAGGGCGGTGATTTTAATTTTTATATTTTTCACTTTTTTAGTAACCCTAGGCAAATATAACAAGAAATCATTGGAATGATAGCATTCAGTATATTCCAATGCACTTCTGCCACCTACAAGCCCGTATTGATAGGCTCCAGCGGGCTCCGGGCTATCATTATCAGACAACAGCTTACCTGATCTTAGTGAGGGGAAGCTGTTACCAGCACTCCTGGATTTTTACCACTCAGATGCCGTGGTTACATTTAACTATGGCATTTGAAGGGGTAAATGTCTGTGATCAGCATTATCGTCAATCCCATACACTAGCCCAGGGTGTCTGATGTTTAAAACAGCAAAAACCCGATGGCTAGGGTCCCAGTGAGTGGGTTTCATATTTAAACAGACAACCTCTGCCGTACACGTAGGGCCACATTAGTCTAAGAGTTGAGTGCTAGGGATCTATGGATATTTAGAAACTGCAAGTTTATCTGTGCCTGACCCAGAATGGTAGCATTGCAGAATCTCCTACGTATCGTGAGGTGATCAATGTTATTTCCGTTTGTGGGTAACAGCCATCACCAGACTGTATAGCAGCACAAATAAGAGGTATAATGCTGATAAAGTGTAAAAGATAAACTAAAATCAATAATGCAATATGTATAAGGCTACTTTCACACTAGCAGCAGGCCTGATCCGGCAGGTGAAGGGTGCTGCCGGATCAGGACTGCCGCAGCGACATGTGTGGAGCCGGAACCGCGCTCCAGCCCCACACCATATCACACAGTACATACATACACACAGACACACACACATATACACAGACAAATACACATACATACTTACATGCTCCCGGCAGGTCTTCAGAGCGCCGGAGGAGCAGGACAGCTCGCACAGGTGACGATTCCCCACAGTGCCCTCTGCTGGGCGCCTGGTGGAATCGTCATCTGTGCGCGCCGTCCTGTCCCTCCGACGCTCTGGAGACCTGCCGGGGAGCATGTAAGTATATATGTGTATTTATATGTATATATGTCTGTGTATGTTTATGTGTATGTCTATGTCTGTATGTGTGTATGTGGTGACGGATCCGTCATGAACTCCATTGAAAGTCAATGGAGGGCGGATCCGGTTACCATTGTGGTCACACCAGACGGATCCACCCCATTGACTTGCATTGGGGGTCATTCCAGATCCGTCTTGGTGCGGATGCCTGGACCAGAGAGCAAACCGCAGCATGCTGCGGTTTGTTCTCCGGTCTGAAGACGGAACGGAATGCTTTCAGGAGCATTCCGTTGTCTTCAGTTCAGTTTTGTCCCCATTGACAATGAATGGGGACAAAACTGAAGCGTTTTATTCCGGTATTGAGCCCCGATGACGGAACTCAATACCGGAATTTTAAAACGCTAGTGTGAAAGTAGCCTAAGGTAAATATAAAAACAGTGGACTGAAACCTAACTGGATATTCTCATGTGGAGTAAAAACCACCTTACTAGTTTGCTCATTTCTGTGCGGAACACATCGCCTGACGTAAAACTACTACGTTCTCCTCACACCTCACCACGCCGCTCGACAGTCGCGCAACGTTATTGGCTGTACGGACCCCCGTGACCAAAAAGGCGGGAAAAGAGCTTGTAAGAAAACCATTCTCCGACCCCCATCGCCTATTGGCCTCGGTAAACCAGATTAACTAAAAAAACAAAGGAGCTCGGCCATCGCACGTCCCTATTGGCTGCCGCGGCTCACGTGCTTGAAGAGGCGGAGAAAAACATCTCCTTGGTAGCGTTTGTCAACAAAACGTCAGAGCGGACTGACAGGAGGGAACGTGCGGCGTGAGGCTGAGAGACGGTAGAGTACCAGGGACTGGGGCACGCCAGTGGCAGAGCTGCAGCCCGGCCATACAGAGGTCCTATTATAGGAAGAGATAGGAGAGGTTCTGGGGAAGAGACTAAGAAGACAGGGGGCAAAATCATATAGCTCACCCCCCATAGTAACATCAAGCTCCTTGGTATTAAGCAAGGTATTAACCCTTGGTCTCGGGAGAATCAACATGAAAAACGATATGGATCTTGCACATAAAATAACTTTTATTTGATAATTTTAAAATCACATGGCTTCTCTTAACTTAGCAAATATCCCATTTTGGGGACTAGATACATCTTGTCCTGGAGTTTTGGAATGGGACAGATCTCACACTAACGCCTCATTCACATGTCAGTGTTTTGGTTGGTGATTTCTATCACTTAGAGATCATACACACAACCGTGTTATGTTTTTCAGTCCGCAAATTGCGGATCCGCCCACGATAGTAATGCCTATTCTTGTCCCCAAAACGGGCAATAATAGGACATGTTCTATTTTTTACGGAGCAACGGATGCGGACGGCACACAGAGTGCTGTCCACATGTTTTGTGGTCCCATTGAAGTGAATGGGTCCGCATCCGATAAAACAACGTTCATGTGCATGAGGCCTTATTGAGAGCCAAAACCAGGTGTGGAGCCTACAGAGATAAGGTGTAATGGAAAGATCTGCTCCTGTTCTGTGGAGGCTCCAATCCTGGTTTTGGCTCATAATCACTGATGGAAATCACTGACCAAAACACTGACGTGTGAAGGAGGATTAATGAGGATCCATACTGGATTAATGATTAATCCATACTGAGAAAGACAGAGATCCTGATCTGACTCAGGAGACTCATATAAGTAATGAGATGTCATCGTAGTACTAGTAGTAGTTGTGAGTTAGGCTTTCACACATCCGTGTCCATGATGACATCCGTGACAAGATGGTCTGTGTTTGGTCCATGTATTTGTTTCTTTGCTCTCCGTGTGTCATCTGTATTTCATGGACTTCTAGGCTGAAAATTAATTTCCAGAGCATCTTCTACCAGTGATCCATGAACACGGAGGACCAAACGTGGATAGCATCTGTGTTATGTCCGTGGTTTTCACAGACCCATAGACTATAATGTTTATGAGGGATCAGTAATCATGGACATAATAGGGTATCCTTCCGTGGTGTCACCACAGACCCCTGATGTGTGAATACACACATTGAAGTCAGTGATTACATGTGCTGTCTGTGGAGCCCCCGCACAGCACACGTCCGTGATTCACTGTCATGTGAATGAGGCCTAACAGGTTACAGTGCTTTAACAGACCAGGGGCATTGCTAGGCTAAAACATTCGGGGCCTGGGCCCCTGATGTTTTCTTCCAGGCCCCGAATGTCCTGTCTGCCTATTAGATATATAACTGTATTGCCATCCTCAGGACGGCAATACAATTGAATCTAATGCACTGGAAAAGCTCAAGGACCTGTGATGACATCACAGTCCATGTGACCAGTGCAATAGGCTGTTTTTTTAGAAGGGCCTGCGATGATGTCACTGTCATGTGACCAGTACAGGAGTGGATAGCGCTCAGGAAAGAAGAGAAGTTGGGAAAGAAGCTGTGGTGACCACTGCACCATGAGGAGAGGTAAGTGAGAGGCAGAGCAGTGCTGGGAGTTGTTATTAGGGCTGAAGGAAGGGGTATTAGTTACATGGGACTGTATGTTGGAGTGGGAGGTGGTGATGTTATTTAAATGGGACTGAATGTTGGAGGTGGCAGGGGCATGGTGATGTTATTTACATTGGACTGTATTTTGGAGAGATGGTGTCATGTCATTTACATGGAACAGCAGAGGGAGGGAAATAGTATTATTTACATGGGACTGTATGGTGGAGGGGCTAAGGAATTTCTGAGGGCACTACAGGGAGGAATATAAATAATGGGGGCACTTCAGGTGGAGCATTATAACAGTAGAGGGCAATATAAATACTGGCGGCACTGCAGGGGGGACTGTAGAGGTATTATAAATCCAGGGGACATTAGGAGTTCTTATTACTACTGGGGGTTCTATAGGATGGACTTATGGATCTGCCTTATTTCTACTAAGAGCACTATGGGGACCTTATTACTACTGAGAGGTCTGTAGAGAACGTTATTACCACTCGGGGAACAATAGGGGGGCCTTATTTCTACTGGTGGCTCTGTGAGGACATTGTTAATACTGGGGGCTCTTCTACTAATGGGGCACTGTTGGAGAGCAGTATCACAGCAAGCAGCAGGATAACACAGGCTACATGTACACAACAGTGAAAAAAAACGTCCATTAAAAACGGACATTTTTAATCAGACGTTTTTTTCACTGATGCCTTCTGAGAAATGGACTTTAAAAACGGACCCGTTCAATTGTATGGGGGCAGTCAGTCAGTGAAAAACTGACAAGATAGAACATGTTCTATTTTTTGACGTCTGTTTTTCACTGACCGTCAAAAAAACTGCCATGTGAATAACCCCATAGACTACCATTGGTCTTAAAACAGACGTGTGATGTCCGTTAAAAAAAACATCCATCACATGTCCGTTTTTCACTGTCGCGTTTTCTTGTAGCCTTAGGACTCCAAGTTAGGGGATGAAAGAAAAGTAAGGAAGCTAAGATGTCTGTGTGTCACACTCTGCAGAGACGAGGCGGCTGAAAGAAGTTGTCCGGACCGAAGGGAGAAGATCATGACAGAGAAGATCTACATCAGAGGAGACGTCACCTGGGAGGCACTGGATGCAAGAGGTATGTGCTGCTGTACAGGAAAGTGCGGTGTGTGGGGGGGGTTGACTTAGAGAACTGGGCCATATTCATTGGGGCTTGGGCCCCAGATCTTTTGATACCCTAGCAACGCCCCTGGTACAGACAATTCAATCCAGAATTTTTTTTTTAAATCACTGGAAAAATCAAGTCTTTGTCAGTCACTTAAAGCAGCGGTCCCCAACTACCGGGCCGCGGCCCAGGACCGGGCCCTGAATCAATGTCTGCCGGGCCGCGGCGGTGGCAGGGGACAAGGAGATAAGCGCTTCCATTGTGGAAGCACTCATCTCCATAGTCATCTGTATCACCGTCCTCAGGACAGCGATACAGATGCCTGTGCTGCGGTGGGGGAGGGAGAGGCGTCTCCCCTGCCCGTTCCTCTGATAGGCTGCAGGCCTAGTGCCTGTAGCCTATCAGAGGCCAGCTCAGGCGGTGCGATGACGTCATCGCGCCGCTTGAGCCGTGCAGAGCGGGACACAGACCGGAAGAGGCCTGCATCGCAGCGCTGCCAGGCTGATGGAGGTAAGTATAAGTGTTTGTTTTTTTTATTGTACAAAACTGAAGGAGAGGAGCACTATGGGCATTATGCTACTATAACTACTGTGTGGGGGGCACTATGCTACTATAACTACTGTGTGGGGGCACTATGCTACTATAACTACTGTGTGGGGGCACTATGCTACTATAACTACTGTGTGGGGGCACTATGCTACTATAACTACTGTGTGGGGGCACTATGCTACTATAACTACTGTGTGGGGGCACTGTACTGGTATACCTACTGTGTGGGGGCACTATGCTACTATAACTACTGTGTGGGGGGCACTATGCTACTATAACTACTGTGTGGGGACACTATGCTACTATAACTACTGTGTGGGGGGCACTATGCTACTATACCTACTGTGTAGGGTCACTATGCTACTATAACTACTGTGTGGGGGCACTATACTGGTATACCTACTGTGTGGGGGCACTATGCTACTATAACTACTGTGTGGGGGCACTATGCTACTATAACTACTGTGTGGGGGGCACTATGCTACTATAACTACTGTGTGGGGGCACTATGCTACTATAACTACTGTGTGGGGGCACTATGCTACTATAACTACTGTGTGGGGGCACTATGCTACTATAACTACTGTGTGGGGGGCACTATGCTACTATAACTACTGTGTGGGGGCACTATACTGGTATACCTACTGTGTAGGGTCACTATGCTACTATAACTACTGTGTGGGGGCACTATACTGGTATACCTACTGTGTGGGGGCACTATGCTACTATAACTACTGTGTGGGGGCACTATGCTACTATAACTACTGTGTGGGGGGCACTATGCTACTATAACTACTGTGTGGGGGCACTATGCTACTATAACTACTGTGTGGGGGCACTATGCTACTATAACTACTGTGTGGGGGCACTATGCTACTATAACTACTGTGTGGGGGCACTATGCTACTATAACTACTGTGTGGGGGGCACTATACTACTATAACTACTGTGTGGGGGCACTATGCTACTATAACTACTGTGTGGGGGGCACTATACTACTATAACTACTGTGTGGGGGCACTATGCTACTATAACTACTGTGTGGGGGCACTTTGCTACTATAACTACTGTGTGGGAGCACTATGCTACTATAACTACTGTGTGGGGGGCACTATACTACTATAACTACTGTGTGGGGGCACTATACTACTATAACTACTGTGTGGGGGCACTATGCTACTATAACTACTGTGTGGGGGCTAGGGTTGCAGCGGTAACCGGTTCCACGATATACCACGGTAATGAAATGCACGGTTATCAAACCGTGAGCATTTGCTTATTACCGGTAAAAGGTAAATGGCGATAAGACTTTTTAGTCTTGTCGCCATTTGCGCCTGGACCCGACCGCATTACTGATACTAGGCTACTGCGCAGCCTAGTATCAAAGGACATGGAGAAGATAAAATAAAAAAAAATCACTTACCCGTCCGGCGCTCCTCCTCTTTTCCGGGTCGCGCTGTACTGTCCTGACCGCGTACAGCGTCAGGACGTAGTGTGCGCACTCTGACCTGACGCTGCACGCTGTCAGGTGACAGTGCAGCTACGGGAGACTAAGGAGCGCCGGACAAGTAAGTGATTTTTTTATTTTATTCAGATGGTGGCCACAGTGGGCTGAAGGGGCCACAGTGGGCTGATGGGGGCACAGTGGGCTGATGGGGGCACAGTGGGCTGATCTGAGGTCTGAAGGAGCACTGTGGGCTGATCTGAGGTCCGAGGATTAGTGTATCTTTTAATAATATATGTAACAAACTGTGATACCATGATAACCGTAATACCGCGGTATTTACTGAGACGGTTATCATACCATGAAAATTTCATACCGTTGCAACCCTAGTGGGGGCACTATGCTACTATAACTACTGTGTGGGGGCACTATGCTACTATAACTACTGTGTGGGGGCACTATACTGGTATAACTACTGTGTGGGGGCACTATACTGGTATAACTATTGTGTGGGAGGCACTATGCTACTATAACTACTGTGTGGGGGCACTATACTTGTATAACTACTGTGTGGGGGCACTATGCTACTATAACTACTGTGTGGGGGCACTATGCTCCGCCCCCCAACAACCAAGCAGTGCCCCCCCCATCCAAACCTCCCCCCCGGGCCCTGGGGAAATTGTCTACCGAGAAACTGGGCCTTGGTGCAAAAAAGGTTGGGGGCCACTGACTTAAAGGGCATCTGTCAGCAGATTTGTACCTATTAAACTGGCTGACCTGTTACATGTGCACTTGGCAGCTGAAGGCATCTGTGTTGGTCCCATGTTCATATGTGCAAGAATTGCTGAGAAAAATTATGTTTTAATATATGAAAATGAGGCTCTAGGAGCAACGGGGGCGTTGTCTTTGCACCTAGAGGCCCTGCTCTCTCTGCAACTGCCGCGTCCTCTCCACTTTGACAGGACCAGGCAGGTGTGATGACGTTAACACTGCCTGGCCCTGTCAATCAAAGTGGAGAGGGAGCGGAAGTTACAGAGAGAGCAGGGCCTCTAGGTGTAATTTGCAATGCACACATATGAGCATGGGACCAGCACAGATGTCTTCAGCTGCCGAGCGCACATGTAACAGGTCAGCCATTTTCATAGGTGCAGATCTGCTAACATATGCTCGTTAAAGAAGAACTCCCGCAAAAAATTTTATTCTCTGACCTGTTAGAAAGGTGCATGATATAATCTGTAGTGATTGTCATTTTCTTATCAGTGACTGTTTCTGTGAGTAAAAACCTCTCTTCTTATTGTAGCTGGGTCATGTGACCAACTCCCTGACCTCCAACTGACCCAGGACAGAAAGCCAGTAACTGCTCTAGTCATTCCTATGGGAGCCTCACTTTCAGTCTCATAGGAATACATAGAGAATTAGACTTCCTGTCCACACATAAGTCTATGTGTGAGTTGGTGGGTCTAATTGCTGGTCACATGACACAGATAAGAAACTTCAGGATGATATAAGTCAAAAATTTAGACACTGGTAAGAAAACGACATTCACTACAGATTACATCATGTACATTTCTAGCAGGACATGGAATAAAATTTTTGTCGGGAGTTTTTTTTAAGTGACTGACAAGGACTTGATTTTTCCAGTCATTTTTTAAAAAAAATTCTGGATTGAATTGTCTGTACTATCCCAGCCAGCACTTGACACACGACAGTGAATCACGGACGTGTGCTGTGCGGGGGGCTCCACAGACAGCACATGTAACCACTGACTTCAGTGTGTGTATTCACACATCAGGGGTCTGTGATGACACCACAGAAGGATATCCTATTATGTACAGATCTGCTGACAGATGCCCTTTAAGAAAGCGCAGGACTGTAGAGGCCATTTATACAGGAGCCACTTGTTTTTCAGATGTTTTTCCAGTTTGATCTCTGCTGGAAAACCACTTTCCTGCCTCCCAGGCTCCGTTCAGACCCAGGCGCTTTGTTCTCTTAATGATTCGCTGTGTGTAGAGCGTAAAATCCATTCCTTCCAAGCCTCTCCCGTGCAGCATACAGAGAGGTTTCCAGCTCGGCGGCAGGACTCAGGAGACCGAGGCTTTATCTCCATTTATACTTGCAAATAGCAAAACCCTGAAAGAAAATTCTGTGAAATCTTTGTAGCTCCAGTAAGACAAGTAATCCTTGCAGTATTTAGAGAACCAGGACGAGGGGTCTATGGAAGGATCTCCCCATGGAGCTCTTGTTCTCAGTGCAGTTTATTCCTCACCCAGATCAATTTACTTATCAAAAAGTTTCATTTCCATCAGAACCTCTGGGGTTTCGCTCGTATCCACCCCACACACGGAGAAATATGTGCTTGTACTTTCCCCTCTGTGATACAGGGGCGTAATAAGTGACAGTGGGGCCCTGTAGCAAAATTTAAAATGGGGCCCCATTCCACCAGGACTTTTAATGACATGTTGAAAAAGCTTATGATCAGTCTCCTTAAGGGCTCATGCACACAAACATATTTTCTTTCCGTGTCCATTCCGTTTTTTTTTTTGCTGAACGTATGAACCATTTATTTCAAAGGGTCCGCAAAACAAAACGGAAGTTACTCCGTGTGCATTCCATTTCCGTATGTCCATTCCGCAAAAAGAACATGTCCTATAATTTCCTGGTGGGCCAATGCCCAGGGGGCCACTTGGGCCCTCCTCATGGCTGGCCAGTGGAAGTTTTTGGGGATGTATTTTGTGCTGCTGGCAGTATTTTGTAATGGACTGTGGTATTTGGCTCTGTTGGGGTGGTATAATGTGCCACATTGTTGGTATTGTAATTATGGTATTACTGGCCCTACCTTCCATCAATTTGGATCCAACTACAAAACGGGGCCACTTTTAGTATTTTTTCCAGGGCCACTTTAAGTTCCCAGTCCGCCCCTGCCCACAGCACCTGCTATGCCATCTACCCTGGTAGTGTCGCCTATGCTGTTACTGTCACATAGTGTCACAGGAGACGGACTTCTCTTTGTACAGACGCCTGGTCTGATGACATAGGAGAGGAGTCACAACTTCTGCCTTCAATATCACTGCAATCAGGAAAAATCAATTGTGGGTTTTTGGTGTCCAATATGCAAAAAAACTCGAACTCTTGTGTCAGTCCTATAAGGGGTCAGTCATGGATAGAAATGTATCGGCACGTATTACACCAACACAACATTTACAGCGCCCCTGCACTTTACAGCTGTTCCTCCCAACTCCCCCATATAATTCCACATATACATGCACACCTGCAGTCGGGAGAGGGCAACATGCTGCAGCTAGACCTCTCTGCTGCGGGAGCAAAGGATTGGCCATGTTGAAGTCCAATATGCTCTACCCTTCTGTTCCATGATGACGGACAACCCCACAGACATCAGTACTGTTCTGACTGGCTTACACCCAATTTTTATGGGTGCCATTACTGTACGGCAAAATGCCAGTGAAGGGAGTTAGAACTTCTACATTACAGAAGACCAGAGAGGGTTTGTAACCCTTTGCTGATGAAGTGATTTTGCGTTTTCGTTTTTCGCTCCCTGCCTTCCATTCACATAGATGTAAAAGGCCTTGTTTTTTGTACTAAAACCACCCATGCATTCATGGTATACTCTCCATTCTCCACTATGGGACTTCTGAAAATAATTGAGCCCGTTTGGCTACTTTCGGAAGTGTCATAGCGATGAATGGAGAGCATGACGGCCGTGCATGGTGTGCTTTTCTTCACTTTGGGGGTCCTGTTAGAGATAGGAGCGAGTCCCAGAAGTAGGACCCACAACTGACATTGCATATCCTAGCACTATACCATTAATATCCCACATGGGAATAGCCCCTTAACCCCTTTCATGGGGTCATGCACATGACTGTACAAGGATATGTGCACATGGCAAATTTTTCCACTAGATTTTTCAGTGTGGTTTTGCATTTTGTATTCTGAGGGTCCACGCAATGGGATTAATCCATGTGCGGAAACCACGTCAAGAAGGGCATGTCCCAAACTTAATCCACAGCCATATTAGTGTCGACGAAGACTCTGATGGCTCTGAGTGAGCCCTTATGGTTCTGCGCAGCTTCTCAGCTGCAATACATCATCCACAGACGTTTGTGGAGCCCTTCTGTACCTTCTCAGGCCACCAAATTCATTCAAAGGCATACCGATTTCTTCTCTTTTGGAATCATATGGAATTTTGATCCATCAGCTGTTTTACTGAGAAGCAATGCATCTTGGGGAGAATATCTCTGTATTATGGTGCTGCACTATATGGAGGCACACAGAGTGTATCAAAGTTCAGATGTTTTTTATATCCTGATTTCCTGACCTTTATATTGTGTTCGTTTTCAGGCTAATGATATTGAAGACATAATAGGTCACGATGGCTTCAGGAAACATCAAGCCAGGGCTTCAAGGCAAGAAGGTCATTGGTCGTGGAGATGTGAAGAAGATGGCTCCCATGCAGAGGGCAAGACACATGGCTTATCAACAACCCAGCAAAGCGGTGGCTGCCTCCTTGCTCATGACTCAAAACCGACTGAGGGAGCATGCTCTGAAGTCCATCCCAGAACCCCAACAGCGGGTCCTAGACCCAGAACAAGAGAAACAGGAGAAGGTGGTGGGTCAGCTAAAAGCCGCTGAAGCTCAAACCCGTATACACTTGATGAGACTTCGCTTTCAGAGCATGAGGGTAAAATTCACTTACATAATTATCTCATGAGATGTCCAAAGGATTCATATGTTCCATTTCCTACCCTTTTACGATAAATATAGGTTTACTTAGAGGACTCAAAAATCAAAATAGGCTGTCCTCGAGGCGCTGATAAATGCCATGACACTGCCAACGCTGGACATCCTGGAAACTGATTTCCAAACTATTCCTCTTTCTTATCCTAGTAGCAACTATGGTTGGTGTGACTCCCAAGAAGCTGTAGGAATCTGTGTGTGAATAGGGCTGGTGATGACAGATTTCAATAGGTTCAGCAGTCTTAAAAGTCCAAACTCATTTTATTTTGTATCCAGCACAAAACAAGGCATCCAAGTTACACAAGCACTTGGGGTGAAGGCACGGCACCAAAATAATGCATAAAGATTAAATCAAAGTCCTGGCCCATCTGGGTGCTAACTAAACAGTGATTTCTAGCTCACCTAGGTACAAAACCCATGCAGATTAGACTTTTCCCAGAAGTCAGGTCTACCAGCTTCAAAGCTCTGACCCAGACTGAGGCCTCTAATTATTCCCCAGTAACGATCCATCCCAGTGACTACATCTGAGAACACCTCAGGTTAGAATCAGGGTTGCCAGCCATCCAGAAATTTCTGGACAGTTTGTAAAAATAGGAAAAATTTTTCCTGTGTCCGTGAAAAAAAATAAAGGTGTCCGTGATTTTTTTTTTAGGCTGGTGGTACGTGACTAAATTATTTTGGTGTTAATTATCATCATTTTACAGCTCACAGTAAATGCTGGTAATGAGGTCTTATCACTATATTGAGCCATGTATTACTTATAATCTTTACCATTTATTATGGTTTTCCAATTTGTCTGTAAAAAGTATTGGCTGTCCATGATTTTGGGATGAGTTGTCCAGAAAAAATTTTGGTTGGCAACCCTGGTTAAGAGGAATAGCTGTACTGGAGCAGGGTGGAATGGTAGGTCCCTCTACCAATCCTATCTACCATTCCAAAAAGATCCAGCCCATAAACAAAGTCTGAAACTATACTTTACTCAAACCATGCAGCCTTTTGGATTCCTTTTTTCTCACCCATCTGGGCAATCTGGGTGAGATATAAACCCTTCCAGTACTTTACCAAAGACATTGTTACAATGCTAAGTAATCTTGTATGGGGCATGGGCATCTGGGATGTGGAGCCCTCCTCTGTATGGGCTCCATATTTGTAACATAGTAACATAGTTTATAAGGCCGAAAAAAGACATCTGTCCATCCAGTTCGGCCTGTTTTCCTACAAGTTGATCCAGAGGAAGGCAAAAAAACCCTGTGAGGTAGAAGCCAATTTTCCCCACTTTAGGGAAAAAAATTCCTTCCCGACTCCAATCAGACAATCAGAATCAACGACCCATCTCTAGTAACTATAACCTGTAATATTATTACCTTCCAGAAATACATCCAGGCCTCTCTTGAACTCTTTTAGTGAACTTACCATCACCACCTCCTCAGGCAGAGAGTTTCATACTCTCACTGCTCTTACCGTAAAGAATCCTCTTATGTTTGTGTACAAACCTTCTTTCCTCCAGACGCAGAGGATGTCCCCTTGTCACAGTCACAGTCCTGGGGATAAATAGATGATGGGAGAGATCTCTGTACTGACCCCTGATATATTTATACATAGTTATTAGATCTCCCCTCAGTCGTCTTTTTTCTAAAGTGAATAAGCCTAATTTTGATAATCTTTCTGGGTACTGTAGTCCACCCATTCCAGTTATTACTTTGGTTGCCCTCCTCTGAACCCTCTCCAGCTCTGCTATGTCTGCCTTGTTCACAGGAGCCCAGAACTGTACACAGTACTCCATGTGTGGTCTGACTAGTGATTTGTAAAGTGGCAGGACTATGTTCTCATCACGGGCATCTATGCCTCTTTAACCCATTGTCTTATTGGCCTTGGCAGCAGCTGTCTGACACTGGTTTCTACAGCTTAGTTTGCTGTTTACTAAAATTCCTAGGTCCTTTTCCATGTCAGAGTTACCCAGTGTTTTACCATTTAGTATGTACTGGTGACTTGCATTATTCCTTCCCATATGCATAACCTTACATTTGTCAGTGTTAAACCTCATCTGCCACTTCTCTGCCCAAGCCTCCAGTCTATCCAGATCCATCTGTAGCAGTGTGCTGTCCTCTTCTGTGTTAATTACTTTACACAGTTTAGTGTCATCTGCAAAAATTGATATTTTACTCTGCAAGCCTTCTACAAGATCATTAATAAGTATATTGAAGAGACAAGGGTCCAATACTGACCCCTGTGGTACCCCACTAGTTACAGTGACCCAATCTGAGTATGTACCATTAATAACCACCCTCTGTTTTCTATCACTGAGCCAGTTACTTACCCACATACAGCACAAATGCTTTGGAGAAGTCCAGATATACGACATCCATTGATTCGTCGCGGTCCAGTCTAGAACTTACCTCCTCGTAGAAACTGATTAAATTGGTTTGACATGACCGATCCCTCATGAAGCCATGCTGATATGGAGTTATTTGCTTATTTTCATTGAGGTACTCCAAGATAGCATCTCTTAGAAAACCCTCAAACAGTTTACCCATGACAGATGTTATACTTACCTGCCTATAGTTCCCGGGCTCTGTTTTTGGACCTTTTTTGAATATTGGCACCACATTTGTGATTCTGGACTTTCAGTGCCCCAGTCTGTAGACATGTTTATGCCCCATCGATTAGACATTGCCTGTACAGATGCCGGCAGAAAGAACGGGTCAAGTGAGGGCTGACTCTCCACTTACATAAACACACGGCAACAAGCCGACGCGGGGAACGTAGGAGCTTTTCATCTTTTCCTGCAGCCTGTATTAAATACAGCACTTTTGCTCTCCCAAAAGGTCTCAGTGCTTTTAGTTAAATGCACAGCAATTATATTTCAGCAGGGCAGATCTATAAATGTAGTTTTTAAGCGTAGTCAGTGGAAGAGAAGTTCTCACCTCCCAGCGAAGTTCTGATTGCATCGGATTATGTTTTATTATTGATGAAATCTGTACCTCCACGGACCGCGGTCAGGAAAATCTTTGTATGCACAGCGAGTTTAGATGGTAAAGTCCTGTAACCCAGGGAAACTGTCCCATCAGGCAGTGCCCATAGGATGGCTACTGAGGACCTCTCCAATTTGCCAACAAGGCTCATTAGTGCACCCTACGGTTATTCCTTCCTTCTAGCCTTTTTTATTTTTTGCTTTACTGGAATGGCAGCATAACACTCTGGACTACGCTGCCTAAACCCATTTTTTCCAAAGATTATTATGTAATGCTGTAATACTGAGCAGCAACAAGTGAATTCTGATCTTCTTGGTACCCCTCAGCTTCCTGTTTGGAGCCAAGCGAGTGCAATTCAGATGGGCATGAACATTGTGGTTACATGAGTATTTTTTAACTAAAATATTCTCCAAGACTATAAAATGTTCCCCCATGTTCCGGGCCCCCCACATAGAATATACTTACCCCGCTCCCCACACCGCTCCTGGTCCCCGCACCGCCGCTGCTGCTTCTCCCTGCACACAGATGAAAATATCCGGTGTCGGGGGAAGTGCTGCCAATGGCAGGTGGGGACGGGGACGAGCCTCCCTAGCATCGCGGGTGACACTGGGGGGGGGCGGCACATGGGGGGGCATTTTATACTCTTGGAGAACCCCTTTAAGCAAACAAGGAGTGGCAAGTTACTTTGGGGATGTAGACAGACAGGTCTCTATACAAAGAGTTTCTGCAGCAGCAGTAGACTTTGGTCTCTTATATTCCAATCCCTCATCTCCATCCCTATTACAGTAGTCAATTTAAAGGGAATGTGTCATCAAAAATGAGCGATTGTTTAAACCAAGTCTTTAAGTTAAAAACATTTTTTTAGAATTTTTGATATGTCCATATCTATATTTAAAAATAATCCTAAAATCATGCAATTCTCACACTAGAGAGGGCCATAGACACAATGGACAAGAGGAGACCTCACTGACTTCTATGGCATGCTCTGTGACCTGTACAGAGGTCAGGAGGGAGAAGATAAGCTGTGGGATCACCTATTGAGAATGGTGGATCCTGTGTTAGGCCCCATGCAAACAACTGTGCCCCTTTTGCGGTCGGCGATCTGCGAAATGTGGATACGGTCCGTGTGCCGTCCACATTTTTTTGTGGACCCACTGACTTCAATGGGTCCGTGATCCAAATTTTGCAGACATATTCTATCTTTTTTCGGACATACGAATGCGGAAAGCACATGAATGATCCATATGTCCGTTCAACAAAAAGATAGAACATGTCCTATACTTCTCAGCAAAATGTGAACTATGGACCCATTGAAGTCAATAGGTCCGCAAAAAATGCGTATACAACATAGACGGTATTTGTATTTTGTGGATCCGCAATTTGCAGATAGCAAAATACATACGGACGTGTGCATGAGACCTTATGCATACAGAGATGATGTAATCCTGCCTGTGATGATAATGTGAACAGAAAGTCTCAATATATTATTAGGCTAGTTTCACACTACTGGTACATCCTTCCGGCAGGCCATCCTACCATAGGAAGCCGGGAATCATAGTAACATAGTTTATATGGCTGAAAAAAGACATCTGTCCATCCAGTTCGGCCTGTTATCCTGCAAGTTGATCCAGAGGAAGGCAAAAAAATCCTGTGAGGTAGAAGCCAATTTTCCTCATTTTAGGGGGAAAAATTACTCCCTGGATCAATGACCCCTCTCTAGTAACTATAACCTGTAATATTATTACCCTCCAGAAATACATCCAGGCCTCTCTTGAACTCTTTTAGTGAAATCACCATCACCACATCCTCAGGCAGAGAGTTCCACAGTCTCACTGCTCTTACCGTAAAGAATCCTCTTTTATGTTTGTGTACAAACCTTCTTTCCTCCAGACGCAGAGGATGTCCCCTCGTCACAGTCACAGTCCTCGGGATAAATAGATCATGGGAGAGATCTCTGTACTGACCTCTGATATGTTTATACATAGTTATTTTAATCTATTTTAATCTTTTTAAGACGCCGCTGTACTTCTTCCTGGGTCAGACAGGCCAGTTTTAATGGGAAATTTCTCTTCATCGCTCTCTGCATCTCCCCCTTATTACTCTGTAAAGGGCTGACACCTTCAGATTTATACTTTTCACCATTTATATAATTTGAAGAACATTTTAGGGTTAGTTTTACTCTCTTTAGCAATGAATCTCTCGGTCTCTAGTTTGGCTGCTTTTATTTGTCTTTTACATATTCTTATTTTTTTCCTTATAGTTTTTCAATGCTTCCTCGCCACCCTCCTGTTTTAATGATTTAAATGCTTTCTTTTTGTCATGTATTTCTTTCTTTAAAATTCTATTTATCCACATTGGTTTTTTCTTGTTCCTCACCCTTTTATTCCCATAAGGTTATGTACCTCTCACAATTAGAGTTTAGGATGCTTTTAAAAATATCCCATTTTGTGGCTGTATTTTTATTTTTGATGACTGTGTTCCAGTTAGTGAAGCCAATGGCGTCTCTTAGCTGGTCAAATTTAGCTTTTTTGACGTTTGGGATTTTTGTGCCTCCGTGAAGAAACATGCAGCCGTATTTCTTGGGCCGCTTCTTGGCTGCCAGATCTCCTCTGGACCCCATTATAGTTAATGGGGCTGGCAGGCAGTGTCCGGCAATGCTGGATTCGGCAGGCTGTTCCCAGCAAGAAGAGCCTGCTGGATCTGTGAACGCTAGTGTGAAACTAGCCTTGGGCCTAGAAGCCAGTGTGGAAACTGCTTGATTTTAAATATTTTTTAATATAGATAGTGACATGGAAAATGAAAACAAAAATCAACTAAAATTGTAAAATATCTGTTTATCATAAAAATGTGATATGTGACAGTAGGTTATTTGCTGATGACACATTCCCTTTAAAGAAGCAGGAAGAGCATGTCGGAAATGGACTTTCTTCATTAGAAACTTTGTGCCGTCCGATCACAAAGCTTTCTGCCAGCTAATGGTTAACGCCAGCAGTATCGTATATCAGGGGGTGACATTGTTTGAACCGTATCTCCTAAAACATCTGGAATGTCTTCTGCATTTCCTCCAGAAGATACCCAATGCAGTTATTTTTAGATGCCTAAAATAGTCCTGCCCCCCTGCTTTTATCCTCATCCATCCCATGTCACATGAGCCCGAAATACCTTTCACTGAGACGGGGTCAAGAATGTGTCAGGGGCCGTGTGTAGCCCAGAGCCAGATCTGGAAGAATGCCCACAGAGCCGGAGACATATTGGGGAGTGATTCCTAACATTGGTAAAGACGTATAATCGGCTCCAGCTCACAAAACTGGATCAGTAGATGGGAGGGGTAGTAACTAAATACAAACATACAGAAACCTCCAATCCGTATGCGTATAAAATTTTCCTTATGACCTGGCAGAGCTAAATAAAAACAGTCCTAACGATGAAGATGCCTCAAACTGTAAAATATACAGTAAATCTCATGTAGGAAACCTGTGTGGGTCCTCTGGATAGGTCATCAGTACCTGATCAGTGAGGGCCCCCCCACCATCAGCTGTTTAAAGGGGTTCTCCAAGTTATGAATGGGGTTAGGTGTAATTACACCTGCTCACCACTACCCATGTTATGGCGAGCAGGTAAACAATGAAGGAGGAGGCAGTGCTGGTAGGGTGCGCGCCTCCTCTTCAAACAGCTGATCGGCGGGAGTGCCGGGTGTCGGACCCCCGCTGATCTGATATTGATGACCTATCCTGAGGATAGGTCATCAATAAATATAACTTGGAGAACTCCGCTAAGAAGGCACCGGTGCTCCTGCGAGCACTACGGCCTTCTCCGTGCACAGTATAGCAGCTGTTCTTGGCATCGCGCTCAGCCCCATTCACGTCTACGAGGATGAGCCGCGCCTATGCCATGTGACCGATGAACGTGATGTCACTTGGCCTAGGTAAAGCTGAGAGAAGGCTGTGGCACTACTACAAGCAAAGCTGCCTACTCGAACAGCTGATCATCAGGGGTCCCGGGTGTCAATCAGATACTGATGACCTGTGTTTTGTGGTCTGAAAAAAACGGCTCCGCAAAAAATACATATGACGTCCGTGTGCATTCCGTATTTTGCGGAACGGAATAGCTGACCCCCAATAGAACAGTACTATCCTTGTCCGTTATGTGGACAATAATAGGATATGTTTAGAGTTGAGCGAACGTGCTCGTAACGAGCACTGTAGTGCTCGGATCCCCTGCACGTTCGCTCAACTCTAGATATGTTCTATTCATTTGCGGAACGGACATACGGAAACGGAATGCACACAGAAAAACAAGCTCCACAATCATTGCTCCAATTGATTTTTTTCAGGCTATGTGCTTCAGGCTTGTTCTTTCTCAGGGGATGTGCCCTTTCTCTGTGGGCGTGTCCTTTCTACTGCAGCTCCCTCCCTGTCACAGCTTCTAACAGAAGATACGGCTGGTGGCAGTTGAAAGATGGAACTGAGCATGTGAAAAGAACAAACAGCAGGTGGCGCTATACAGATACATTTTATTGAATAGCTCAGTGACTATACGTACATGCTTATACAAAAGGATTCAGATCCAGGGGCTGCTTTGAAAAATACTGATTTTTTTTTCCTGGGGCAAAATCACATCATTTTATAGTTCAGGTTGTTATGAACACGGAAATACCAATTATGTGTACTTTTTTTTTTTACTGAGAAAAACGTGTTTATGGGGTGGGGGGGGTTGGTCCGACTAGTGTATTATTCTCCTCTGACCTATGGCAGGGTCTAATAACATGGTAAGATAGGATACCTGAGGGCCCCCTCCCGCTGTCTGGTCACTTATGTGCCATCCTGGAAGTTGCAGCAAGAGCAACCCTGCTCCTGCCTCTGATTTCATAGGTGCACTCACAGCGCTGGTGAGATCATCATATCAGAAATGTCCGTGCGCCCCCGACCATGCCATCCATAGGCTGGGAAGTTGACCAAAGCCAGGAATGAGCTATGCTCACCCATTTAATCCACTGCTTCAGCGCTCCCTACCATGCTTTGTTCTCTTGCCATGCACATATACCCTACTTCACGTACGCCATATGGGTACGTCATCACAGCAAAGACAGGGAGGACAGGAGCCTGAAAAAGTGATGGGAAAGGAGGTCTGTCTCTGACTGCCTCCAACTACGCTCAGAGCTGAGCTAAAAAGCAGCCAAGGAGTAAGATCTGAAAAGATAAGTAGCAGGTAAGTATCCCTTGTAGGTAATGACTGTCATTTCTGAGGGTTACTTTAATCTTAGTAGCAATGTAACACTTTTACAGACCCAGGACTTAAAATACCTGATCTCCTGCCAACCGACTGCCCGTGAAGCCATCAGACTGGAAGTGTTCCTGCCACCTAGGACCCATGCAGACAAGTCCTGTGACTCTTTACGACGGCGACAGGTAAGCCATCTGCTGGTAAAGAGAACATGACAGCTCGGTTTTGGACACCATTGTCACCATGCTTTATTACATTGGCTGACTATTCTAAACATACCCCTGTATGTCAAATAGCAAAAATCATTTTTAAAATACTATGTGCAGTATGCAGATATCAGGAAGAGCTACGCAGTCTGGGCTTCAGCCCTGCCGCTCCTGGCTTAAAGGGGTTGTCTCACTGGCATTTATCATGTAAAGAAAGTTAGTACAAGGCACTAATGTATTGTGATTGTCCATATTGTCTCTTTGGCTGGCTGGATTCATTTTTCCATCACATTATACACTGCAATCCATCAGCAGAAGAATGAATCCAGCCAGCAAAGGAGGCAATATGGACAATCACAATGTAGTAAGTGCTCTGTATATAAGGAGGAAGTGAGTGCTCTGTATATAAGGAGGAAGTGAGTGCTCTGTATATTAGGAGGAAGTGAGTGCTCTGTATATAAGGAGGAAGTGAGTGCTCTGTATATTAGGAGGAAGTGAGTGCTCTGTATATTAGGAGGAAGTGAGTGCTCTGTATATTAGGAGGAAGTGAGTGCTCTGTATATTAGGAGGAAGTGAGTGCTCTGTATATAAGAAGGAAGTGAGTGCTCTGTATATTAGGAGGAAGTGAGTGCTCTGTATATAAGGAGGAAGTGAGTGCTCTGTATATTAGGAGGAAGTGAGTGCTCTGTATATTAGGAGGAAGTGAGTGCTCTGTATATTAGGAGGAAGTGAGTGCTCTGTATATTAGGAGGAGGAGAGTGCTCTGTATATTAGGAGGAGGAGAGAGCTCTGTATGTTAGGAGGAGGAGAGAGCTCTGTATATTAGGAGGAAGTGAAAGCTCTGTATATTAGGAGGAGGAGAGTGCTCTGTATATTAGGATGAGGTGATGGTTCTGTATATTAGGAGGAGGAGAATGCTCTGTATATTAGGAGGAGGTGATGGTTTTGTATATTAGGAGGAGGAGAATGCTCTGTATATTAGGAGGAGGTGATGGTTCTGTATATTAGGAGGAGGAGAGTGCTCTGTATATTAGGAGGAGGAGAGTGCTCTGTATATTAGGATGAGGTGATGGTTCTGTATATTAGGAGGAGGAGAATGCTCTGTATATTAGGAGGAGGCAATGGTTCTGTATATTAGGAGGAGGAGAGTGCTCTGTATATTAGGAGGAGGTGATGCTTTTGTATATTAGGAGGAGGAGAGTGCTCTGTCTATTAGGAGGAGGTGATGGTTCTGTATATCAGGAGGAGGAGAGTGCTCTGTATATTAGGAGGAGGAGAGTGCTCTGTATATTAGGAGGAGGTCATGGTTCTGTATATTAGGAGGAGGCAATGGTTCTGTATATTAGGAGGAGGAGAGTGCTCTGTATATTAGGAAATGAAAGCTCTGTATATTAGGAGGAGGTGATGGTTCTGTATATTAGAAGGAGGAGAGTGCTCTGTATATTAGAAGGAGGAGAGTGCTCTGTATATTAGAAGGAGGAGAGTGCTCTGTATATTAGGAGGAAGTGAAAGCTCTGTATATTAGAGGGAGGTGATGGTTTTGTATTTTAGGAGGAGGAGAGAGCTCTGTATATTAGGAGGAAGTGAAAGCTCTGTATATTAGGAGGAGGAGAGTGCTCTGTATATTAGGAGGAGGTGATGGTTCTGTATATTAGGAGGAGGAGAGTGCTCTGTATATTAGGAGGAGGTCATGGTTCTGTATATTAGGAGGAGGTGATGCTTTTGTATATTAGGAGGAGGAGAGTGCTCTGTCTATTAGGAGGAGGTGATGGTTCTGTATATCAGGAGGAGGAGAGTGCTCTGTATATTAGGAGGATGTCATGGTTCTGTATATTAGGAGGAGGCAATGGTTCAGTATATTAGGAGGAGGAGAGTGCTCTGTATATTAGGAGGAGGTCATGGTTCTGTATATTAGGAGGAGGTCATGGTTCTGTATATTAGAAGGAGGCAATGGTTCTGTATATTAGGAGGAGGTGAGTGCTCTGTATATTAGGAGGAAATGAAAGCTCTGTATATTAGGAGGAGGTGATGGTTCTGTATATTAGGAGGAGGAGAGTGCTCTGTATATTAGGAGGAGGAGAGTGCTCTGTATATTAGGAGGAAGTGAAAGCTCTGTATATTAGGGGGAGGTGATGGTTTTGTATATTAGGAGGAGGAGAGAGCTCTGTATATTAGGAGGAGGAGAGATCTCTGTATATTAGGAGGAAGTGAAAGCTCTGTATATTAGGAGGAGGAGAGTGCTCTGTATATTAGGATGAGGTGATGGTTCTGTATATTAGGAGGAGGAGAATGCTCTGTATATTAGGAGGAGGTGATGGTTCTGTATATAAGGAGGAGGAGAGTGCTCTGTATATTAGAAGGAGGTGATGGTTCTGTATATTAGGAGGAGGAGAGTGCTCTGTATATTAGAAGGAGGAGAGTGCTCTGTATATTAGGAGGAAGTGAAAGCTCTGTATATTAGGGGGAGGTGATGGTTTTGTATATTAGGAGGAGGAGAGAGCTCTGTATATTAGGAGGAGAAGAGATCTCTGTATATTAGGAGGAAGTGAAAGCTCTGTATATTAGGAGGAGGAGAGTGCTCTGTATATTAGGATGAGGTGATGGTTCTGTATATTAGGAGGAGGAGAATGCTCTGTATATTAGGAGGAGGTGATGGTTCTGTATATAAGGAGGAGGAGAGTGCTCTGTATATTAGGAGGAGGAGAGTGCTCTGTATATTAGGAGGAAGTGAAAGCTCTGTATATTAGGAGGAGGAGAGTGCTCTGTATATTAGGATGAGGTGATGGTTCTATTTATTAGGAGGAGGAGAATGCTCTGTACATTAGGAGGAGGTGATGGTTCTGTATATTAGGGGGAGGAGAGTGCTCTGTATATTAGGAGGAGGAGAGTGCTCTGTATATTAGGAAGAGGTGATGGTTCTGTATATTAGGAGGAGGGGAGTGCTGTGTGTATTAGGAGGAGGAACGTGCTCTGTATATTAGGAGGAGGAGAGTGCTCTGTATATTAGGTGAGTGATCTGTATATTAGGAGGAGGAGGAGAGTGCTCTGTATATTAGGAGGAAGTGAAAGCTCTGTATATTAGGAGGAGGTGATTGTTCTGTATATTGGAGTTGAGTGCTCTGTATATTAGGAGGAGGAGAGAGCTCTGTATATTAGGAGGATGGGAGAGCTCTTTATATTAGGAGGAGGTGATTGTTCTGTATATTAGGAGGAGGAGAGAGCTCTGTATATTAGGAGGAGGAGAGAGCTCTTTATATTAGGAGGAGGTGATTGTTCTGTATATTGGAGGTGAGTGCTCTGTATATTGGAAAGAGGTGAGTGCTGTGTGTTGCATTTTTGGAAAGACAGGTGAAAACTCTGGCTGGTAAAGTGGTTTTCAGGTTTGCATCAACAGCCTATAACATAATCGTCGCTGTGTTTTATAATGTATTTCTTTTAGTTTTTTTTTGCTCCTATCTTCTGCTCTAGGCTGTGGTCACATGACCATGCAGAGCTCTCTTATTTCCTGTGATATTGTGTCCATGGGCGGGGCAGTGATAGGAGAGTGTCTGTGTATCTAGCTGGGTGGGAGGAGCTATAAACTAGCTGGTGGGAGGAGCTATAAACTAGTTGGTGGGAGGAGCTATAAACTAGCTGGTGGGAGGAGCTATAAACTAGCTGGGAGTTGTTGTGGGCAGCGCTGGAGGTGTCGCAGAGAAAGGAGAAGTGCATCATGGGTTTAGTTAGATACAGCAACAGGAAGTGCCACTTAAAGGATGTATAGAAACCAGAGGGATTTAATCCTAAATACAGCAGCACGTAGTTGGCTCAGCCGCATTAGTTTCACAGATCCACTGGAGCTCGCAATGTGTAGTGATGCTCAGCACATACAGTCCATCGTAACTAACATGTCCATAAGAAGAAAGCAGCAGTAATCACCAGCAATAAAATCTCCGCCACTTTATTATTTCCATTAAAAGAAGCAGGCACTCGGGGGAGGTGTACAGTCACAATACAGCGATAGCTGTGTCTCTCTCCTTGTGCTTCATTGGGCTTTGTAGGGCCCATTGTACTATTTTGGGGTACACATGACTTTTTGATACATTTTTATTCAATTTCTTTGGTGAGACGAGATGACTAAAATGGCGAATTGCATGTTTTTATTAATTTTTTTCAGTACTGGAAAAATATTTTGAGGCTCAGACATTTTCGGATGTGGTGACGCCTATTATATTTTTAATTGTCTATTTTTAGATGTAAAATTGGGAAAAGGTCATTTTTAGTCCTCTTTAGTCTGCTTAGAGGACTTGAACATGTGCCCTTCCCATAGACTGCAATAGAATACTATTGAAGTCTATGGGATTCTGACCCAATGCTTGTAAAGCTGTGCTTCAGACAAAGTGTCGCAGGCAGCTAGCTATGACAAGCCTGTGAATCTTCACAAGGCCCCAGGCTGTCAAGATAACCAGTCGGAGCCTAGTGATTTCACCACATGGGCTCCAATCAGAAGACACGATTAGTGAAGCATAGGAGCATTTCCCTCCGCTAATGCTCCCCCTTGTCACGCTGCATTGTGCAGGGCAAGGCTCTGTTTGTTTTGTGCCAGTGACGTACCGGGGCTTCGCATCACTATGCTAAGCCGAGACTTCCACCTAGCAGAGAGCCCGGTGACGTCAGTGGCACAGATGGGTGCTCTCTAGCGCTGTGCAGGTACTATGCTGCTTTGCTCACTGCTAGGCGGAAGTCTCCGCTTAGCATAGTGATGTGAAGCCCGGTATGTCACCGGCATAAAACAAACAGAACGACAAGATGGAGCATCGGAGCAAGGAAATACTCCTGTGTCCACTAATAAGTAGTCTACAAATAAAATACAGCTTATACTCAGGTTCAGCCCTGAATCCGGAAAACCCCTTTAAGTGGAGGTGAAAGCTCTATATTAGGAGCAAGGGAGTGCTCTGTATAATAAGAGGAGGTGAATTCTCTATTTTAGGAGGGGGTGGGTATTAGGGGCCGCAACAGCTCTAGGAGGTGTGATCATTTTATATTGGGAGAAGTGACAGCTCTGTATAGTAAGAGAAGGTGAGTGATCTGTACATTAGGGGGGTGTATAGTAGGAGGGGTAAGCTGAGTGTTGTCCTGTGCTTTTTTACAGAGAGAACGAGTAGAAAGCCTCCTGGAGGACGATCGAGGACTGATGACTAACCGCATTCCCTGAGTGACCAGACCATAGCTGGCCTAATTATACAGAACACAAGCCGTGGTATCCGGACACATTCCACTGTAATCTGTAACTCATGTGTGCATCCGAACCATCCTTATTAAAGTCCGCATTTACTGCCCATCTCTGTGCAGCTCATCATTTCCTGAGCAGATAAAGAAACCCGTTTATAGCAACAAAGTGTTTCTACAGTACATAGCTATACCGTTACCTATGTGCACGTGTAACTCTGGGCTTCAGCGCCACCTACTGTTTCAGTATGTAATGACAATCTGTTTCTTAGCTCCCTCCTTCGATGACTGGACTTTGTTTCTTCCAGAATGTTGTGGTTCGAAAAAGACATTGGGGGTCATTTATGATGTGAAGTATGTCACTTTTTGGCATAGTTTTGTTACAGATTCGGTCACAAAGGGGATTTGCGTCCAAATCTGTGACTTTTCCCCACTCACGCCACTTTTCCGAGGTGGTGGAAAAAGTAGTGTGGCGGGCAGGGGGCAGGCCAGCCGGCCTGTCTCAGTTATGATTTTCTAGGCCAGTTTTTGGCGTAGAAAATGGATTAAATCTACGCCAGCAAGGGAGCTGGTGTGGGTTTAAGCCTGTTGTATGCCGACGGAACATACGCCTAAGTTATGTGAGCCTCTACATAACTTAGGCGCATCCACCGCCAGCGCAGGGGTATTAAGACCAGCGTTGTTCACAAAGAATCTGCAGAGCCTCAATGCCGAAGAGAAACCTTCATAATCAGTATCAGGTAGAATAATAGCACCAGGGCCATACGGTACAGTGGACATGTCTTCTGCATAGTTGTATATTATAGTTGGCCAGATCTGACATTGGAAGATTGTGACCAGCTGATGACCAACAAAGGAAAATATGTGCGATCCACCACATAATATACCCGTCCTATTAAAATAGCCATAAAAAATAGAAATAACAAGAATTTATTTTGCCTGGATTGCAAAAATTTCCTATTCTCGTTCCAAATAAAGCATCAAAATAGACCCATATCAAAATTAAAGGGGTTTTGCAGTTCTGTAAAACTGATGATCTATACCCTGGATAGATCATCAGCATCTGATCGGCGGCGGTCCGACACCCGGGACCCCCGCCGATCAGCTGTTTGAGAAGGCAGCGGCACTGCAGGATCGCCGCAGCCTTCTCTGTGTTTACCGCAGGCCCAGTGACGTCACGACTAGTTTCACTGGCATGGGCGGGGCTAAACTCTGTTTACTTGAATGGAGCTTAGCCGCACCCAGGCCAGTGATACTAGTCGTGACGTCACTGGGCCTGTGGTAAACACAGAGAAGGCCGCAGCGCTCGTGCAGGGGAGACCTGTACTTTTTATTGATATGACTTATGAGTCTGTATGACTTTTTGATCACTTTTGTTAAAAAAATTTGCAGAAAAATTTTTTTTTGTACAGGATGAATACATTTATATTTTAATAGTTCAGGCAGTGCGAATGATGTTTATTTTTTTATTAGTTTTTTTATTTTCAACATGGAGAAAGGGAAGTGATTTCAATGATCATATTTTTTAAAACCTTTCACTTTTTTTTTCACTTTTTAAAGTCCCCTAGGAGACTTTACCATGTGATCGTCAGATCACTTGTCCCATAGAATGTGATAAATTACCATTGCAGCATCTGGGAAATTCCCTATGCTTCATAGGAACATAGCTGTGGCAAACCTTAGAGCATTTAGGAGGCCTGAGGCTACCGCAGCAAATGAACGGCTCTCCCGATCTCAGTGCAGGATAGCCATTCAAGCCCCGGAATTGCAGTGCTCCCAGGGAAAGATCTCTCAGATGCCATGGTCACAATTGACCACAGCATCTGAGAGATTAAATGTCTGTGATTGGCATTATCGCTGATCACAGACATTGCCTCCAGGTGTTTGCTATGTAAAACAGCAGGCACCAGACGGCTATGCTGCAGTTCAAATTGAGTGTGTTATGACCATAGATGTGCATAGAGAATAGGGGACCTCATAGCAAAAATCAAAATTATACGCTGTCCCATGAAATAGGACAAGTTCTTGTCTACACTACCTTAGCCCCTAGTAGGAGGTGTGTCCTCAGCCAGTTTTCTAATGTGGAGTTTTTCAGCCTTGTATATTCACTCCACACATTCAGAAGAAGATTGAATCTATTAACAGCTGTTAAACTTAACCCCCCTACCCCCCATACACGTGTATGGTTGGCTCAGCCAAGTGTGCATGTGTTTCCCGTGGGGAGACGGAAGTAAGACACTGCCAGATACCTCTACCAGCTACTTTGAGAACAAAAGGATCAGCTGTGAAACTTCAACATGACTGATCCTTCTTTCCTTGACTTCATCTTTAGGGGGATAGTCAGCATACCCCCATACACATAAGATAATCATCTGAACACTTATGTGTGTGGTCACCTTTACACAAGCTCTCTATGGGCATACATTCTTAGTGATGGTCCAAGCTTTCTTTCCACATAGGGATTTGAACCCCTATGCACTGGCAGACCTTTAGGGTCATTTACATGGACCGATGCCTGGACTATATAACAGATCAGTTGTTTAAAGGGATTTTCACATGGACCAATGCAAAGTATATCGGACCGAACATACAGTTTGTCCCCTACAGCACATCTCCTGTTTATATGGGTCCATGTGCTGCCAACAACAGTAACATTTAGGCCCGTAAAAAGATGTAATCATCCACGTTTGCTTGTTTGTCGGCTGGTCGCTGCCATGTTTAAAGGGGTTCTCCAGGAATTAAGAAAATAAACATACTTAAATATTACTTACATGATAAGTATATTCCCAAATCCCTTTCATTAGTTATAATTGCTCGTTTTCTCTGGGGAGCAATCATTAGGAGAAACAAAATGGCCGCTGTCCTATCAGTACACACAAAACCTGTCCTAATCACACAGGAGGAAAAGTTACTTCACAACACTGAGGTAAAGAGCTGCCTCATCCTCCTCTCTGCTCTGCTTGTCAGGGATTATGACCCTGAATACAGATGATAAGATCTTTAGCTGAATCTCTGTAGGAATGGAGTCCATGAGCAGATGTGAGTAATGAACAGCAGCTCTTGTATGCAGATTCCATTACCACAGTCTGTCCTCTCTGTACTTCATGTCTCCTCATGATCTCCATTTCTACAGAGATTCAGCTAAATATCATATTAAACTGTATTCAGGATCATAATCCCTGACGAGCAGAGAGGAGGATGAGGCAGCTCTGTAGCTCAGTGTTGTGAAGTAACTTGTCCTCCTGTGTGATTAGGACAGGTTCTGTGTGTACTAATAGGACGGCGGCCATTTTATTTCTCCTAATCATTGGTCCCTAGACAAAATGAGCCATCATAACTAATGAAAGGTATTTGGGAATATATTAATAATAAAGTAATATTTACATATTTTCATTTTCTTAATTCCCGGAGAACCCAATGATCAATGATCGGAGAGCCAATGATCAGAAACGAGCATTCTTCTAATTACAATTATCGTCTCCTATAAAAGGGCCTTTAAGAGCTCAAAGAGGAGAGGCCTGTCTAATGATCTCAGAGGCTGCACTCACACGAAGATTGATTTAGTCCACAATATGGATGGATGGTGTGTCTGAAGGGAACACCAAAGCTGTGTTATCTCCTGATGTGTAGCCAGGCACATTCCTGAGTGTTACAGCATTGCACTATGAGATTCATGTCAGCGCTTGTAGGATGAAGAGTCTGCCCACTCAGGGGCCATAAATACATACAAGATTTATTCCTCTCTGTGCAGAGTCATAATACAGATACATTGCAACCATCGTTAAAGGTTATTTATGTGTCTTATAGGGACGCCACCAAGCTTTCCTATACCATTCCTAGTTATATGGCTGTATGACAGCAAGAGCTCATCCCGTCACAGTCAGGCAGATGGCTCGGAGCACGTCTAGCATACATGGATGCCCGTGCTGACAATGGCCACATACTTTATCTCTGCTGTCTTTGTAGTGGTATTAATTGACTGAGCTTCTTGAGCAAGTAGGGTATACAAAATACGAGAGGGGGATTTTCCAAACTGAAAAAAGAAAAAAATATAGTTTTTTTCCAAAAACAGTGCCAAGCTTGTCCATAGACTGTGTATGGTATTGCAGATCGGCTCCATTACTTTAGTGGAGTAGAGCTGCAATACCGGACACAACCTGTGGACAGGTGAGGTGCTGTTTGTGGAAAACAGTTGTCAGGTTTTTCTGCTCTGCTCTACAACTCTTTCATTGCCAGAACAAGACAATTCAGTGACTTATACTTACTCGTGATATTTTTTTCTTTAAAGATGTTTTTATTTTTTACCAGGGTTAAATTGGCATGTGGAGAGCATAAGATGCAAAATTAAGGCCCCCTATACAAATTAGTGTATTGTCAGCCGAACCCGCGAAGAATGGCAGGTTCAAGTAGAGGTGGACTGGTCATAACCTTACAAGTTAATTTTCCACTTGAGCCCTCCTCACGATCTGGTGCTCTCAGTATTAATTAATGCTAGGAGCATCAGGTGCTTATGCAGCTAGCCAGAGGCCGCAGGTGCCCTACTGATGTCAACTACATTGCCGTCCTCAGGACAGCGATACCGTGAATACTGCGGCGGAGCCAGCAGTACTTTGTGCTGCACTGGTATTTGTTCTGCTGCGGCAGTACTTTGTGCTGCACTGGTATTTTGTACTGCTGAGATAGTACTTTGTGCTGCACTATGGTATTTGGTTCTGCTGGGGCAGTACTTTGTGCTGCAGTGGTATTTTGTACTGCTGAGATAGTACTTTGTGCTGCACTATGGTATTTGGTTCTGCTGGGGCAGTACTTTGTGCTGCACTATGGTATTTTGTACTGCTGAGATAGTACTTTGTGCTGCACTATGGTATTTTGTACTGCTGAGATAGTACTTTGTGCTGCACTATGGTATTTGGTTCTGCTGAGGTAGTACTTTGTGCTGCACTGGTATTTTGTACTGCTGAGGTAGTACTTTGTGCTGCACTGGTATTTTGTACTGCTGAGGTAGTACTTTGTGCTGCACTATGGTATTTGGTTCTGCTGGGGCAGTACTTTGTGCTGCACTATGGTATTTTGTACTGCTGAGATAGTACTTTGTGCTGCACTATGGTATTTGGTTCTGCTGGGGCAGTACTTTGTGCTGCACTATGGTATTTGGTTCTGCTGGGGCAGTACTTTGTGCTGCACTATGGTATTTTGTACTGCTGAGATAGTACTTTGTGCTGCACTATGGTATTTTGTACTGCTGAGATAGTACTTTGTGCTGCACTATGGTATTTGGTTCTGCTGAGATAGTACTTTGTGCTGCACTATGGTATTTGGTTCTGCTGAGGTAGTACTTTGTGCTGCACTGGTATTTTGTACTGCTGAGGTAGTACTTTGTGCTGCACTGGTATTTTGTACTGCTGAGGTAGTACTTTGTGCTGCACTGGTATTTTGTACTGCTGAGGTAGTACTTTGTGCTGCACTATGGTATTTTGTACTGCTGAGATAGTACTTTGTGCTGCACTATGGTATTTGGTTCTGCTGGGGCAGTACTTTGTGCTGCACTATGGTATTTTGTACTGCTGAGATAGTACTTTGTGCTGCACTATGGTATTTTGTACTGCTGAGATAGTACTTTGTGCTGCACTATGGTATTTGGTTCTGCTGAGATAGTACTTTGTGCTGCACTATGGTATTTGGTTCTGCTGAGGTAGTACTTTGTGCTGCACTGGTATTTTGTACTGCTGAGGTAGTACTTTGTGCTGCACTGGTATTTTGTACTGCTGAGGTAGTACTTTGTGCTGCACTATGGTATTTGGTTCTGCTGAGGTAGTACTTTGTGCTGCACTGGTATTTTGTACTGCTGAGATAGTACTTTGTGCTGCACTATGGTATTTGGTTCTGCTGGGGCAGTACTTTGTGCTGCAGTGGTATTTTGTACTGCTGAGATAGTACTTTGTGCTGCACTATGGTATTTTGTACTGCTGAGATAGTACTTTGTGTTGTCCTATGGTATTTGGTTCTGCTGAGGTAGTACTTTGTGCTGCACTGGTATTTTGTACTGCTGAGGTAGTACTTTGTGCTGCACTGGTATTTTGTACTGCTGAGGTAGTACTTTGGTGCTGCACTATGGTATTTGGTTCTGCTTAGGTAGTACTTTGTGCTGCACTATGGTATTTGGTTCTGCTGAGGTAGTATTGCTGCACTGGTATTTTGTACTGCTGAGGTAGTACTTTGTGCTGCACTGGTATTTTGTACTGCTGAGGTAGTACTTTGTGCTGCACTATGGTATTTGGTTCTGCTGAGGTAGTACTTTGTGCTGCACTGGTATTTTGTACTGCTGAGGTAGTACTTTGTGCTACACTGTGGTATTTGGTTCTGCTGGGGCAGTACTTTGTGCTGCACTATGGTATTTGGTTCTGCTGAGGTAGTACTTTGTGCTGCACTGGTATTTTGTACTGCTGAGGTAGTACTTTGTGCTGCACTATGGTATTTGGTTCTGCTGAGGCAGTACTTTGTGCTGCGCTATGGTATTTGGTTCTGCTGGGGCAGTACTTTGTGCTGCACTGTGGTATTTGGTTCTGCTGGGGCAGTACTTTGTGCTGCACTGGTATTTTGTTCTGCTGAGGTAGTACTTTGTGCTGCACTGGTATTTCGTTCTGCTGAGGTAGTACTTTGTGCTGCACTGGTATTTTGTACTGCTTAGGTAGTACTTTGTGCTGCACTATGGTATTTGGTTCTGCTGGGGCAGTACTTTGTTGGTACAATATTTTGTGCTGCACTACAGTATTATTGGCCTCGTCTACTTCTGTTGTCCCTGTCTACTTATGTTGCCCACCTTCTGTCAATTTGGACCCACTTATAACACAGGACTATTTTAAGGGTTTTTTTCCAGTGCCTTTAAGTTCCCAGTCTGCCCCTGGGTTCAACCGACAGTCTAATATTTTAGCCCAATCCTTTTGTTCTCTTAAGAGAAAAGCTGCCGCTCGCCCGCCAGAAGTGTCTGGCAGTGGGTTCAACCGACACTCTCTAAGGGGAACTCCTGACTCTCCCCCGACAGATGATGTTTATATTTTTGCACCAATCATTTCGTTCTCTCGAAAGATAAGCCGCCCCCAGAGGTGTCTGACAGCAGCTTGCTCATCTCCTAAGCTGAACGTGTATGTGTATGGAGGAGTCGTTAGGGAGTCGGGAGAGATAGCTGTTGACTGAACGACCACTTGGAGGCTATTAAATGCTTGAAAATACTCCGGCACTCTGCTATGATTAAGAACCGATGCACATAGGTTTGAAATGCGTCAGTATTTTGTTGGGTTTTTTTATCATCGGTGGACTGTGTCATGTTTTTAATGGATTTATACTAAAATATTGTTTTTAACCATATTTTTCCACGTGCCAGAGTATTTTCACATGTGCACAAGATGGCATCTCCTTGAGCACCGTATAATACAATACGGTAGCGGTAACATTATGGAATGTCGGTGAGCTGAATCATCCTTGATTGAATGTGTATGCCAGGCTTTAGGCTCAGAACTATTTACATGACAGCTTCTCTGCCTTGTCCAATTATCACCTTGTCCCCATAACTAAAGAGAAGACTACACCCCCCCCCAGCTCTGTCATCAAGAGGAAGCGCTCAGCAATGTAACGTCTTCATGTCTAAACCCTTTATAATCAGCCTGATAATGATCTGCTGCTGTTGTCTTCAGCTATTAATGAGGTAAGGACTTTACAATGACAGGCGGAGATTATTTCACCAAGGTAATTAGGATCTGTCAATGCAGGGCTTTATGTTGGAGGTCAATCTGGCCAATCAGAAGTCAGAGTGGAGCCTATTCCAATACTGGCCTGCCTGAAAATGTTGAGTTTCTTCTGTGGATGTGTATATGCACCGTTTAATAGAAGACTCTGTATAAAAAGTTGACGCTTTACAAATATTACACGTGCACTGGTGCTCAAGGCATAATGATTATGTAATCATTATGCTCCAGTCACATCCAGAGCTGCAGTTCAGAAGAGCTTGGCTGAGCAGCCTTGATTGTGTTAGAGTCAGGAGGAACAGCTGTCGGCCATAGAAGGATTTGGCCGAAGCGATCTTAAAGAGGTATTCCCATCACATACAGAGGGGCTAGGATATGCCCCCATTGTCTGATAGGCATGGTTCCCACCTCTGGGACCCGCACCTACAAGGAGAACGGAGCGGGGAGAGCTGTGACTGGAGGACCCCAGATTTACCGGGGTCCATCCACCATCAAGCACTGCTCCCCGCTGCTCCTGTAGAAGTGAATAGGAGAGCACCACACACTTGCGGCCCCCACTCCCATTTATTTCTGTGTGGCAGGTGGAAATAGCAGAGCCAGCGATTGGAAAATTTCGGTGGCCCTATTGAAATGAATGGAGGGCGGCTGCACATGGGCAGTGACCCCTCCTTTAATTTCCCTGCTCCGTTCTCGTTGTAGGTGCGGGTCACAGAGGTGGGATCTGCACCTAGCAGACAATGGGGGCATATCCTAGCAATATGCCCCCATTGTCTATAATGGGACAACCCCTTTAATTGTATGGCCACCTATTAAGTGTGATACTGTGGTCCTGAGCCAGAGTATCTAAGCCTATCATGTTAGAAACAGTATCTCTAAGCCTGCCATACTGTATGCTAAGGCGGTGTAACCAAGCCTATCATATGTGATACTGCATTAAAACCTGTTGTGTAATACTGTCTGCTGAGCTGTGGCATCATGTGTGGTCTACAATGTTCTTCTTAGGATTCTTTAGGAGCCAGTGCTGTATGTGTTCCTGGACTCGGCTGACAGGAAGTGGTCCATACTTGGACGAATCTTATCAGGACACTTAAAGCTCTTATTGCTAAAATAGAAACTGATTTAAAGAGAGAGAGGCGAAATATCCAGTGCCGGGAATATTCCCACAGTGTGCAGCCAGGAAATGTGCTACTTACATACACTGAACAGAAAAGGATCCGGCACTCCGGATACAATCCACAGGCTTTATTCCAATTACATAAAATGCATCATGAAGTATACTGCATGTCAGGCTTACTCATTTCAAACACAAAAAATCTAAATCATGGGGTCATGAATAAAAACTTTTGTGCCTTTATACAAGTAATGGGAAGGGGTGGGGGACTTTATGGTGACATCATATAATAGCTCCATCCAAAACAGACCAGACCCCAATTAGATTATGCTATATAGCCACATTTCCTCTTTGCACTCAAGTGCAAGGGGTGACAGATTACCAGTTGGGTTTTGCCCAGCCCATGAAGAGCCCAATTTGATGCAGTCTTTGTGCTGGCCCCAGAGGTCATGCTTCCTTTCTTTCATACAAAGGAGGGGGGCAAACAAGTGTTCTCATGATGACTTAGGCTAGTTTCACACTAGCGTTTTAAAATTCCGGTATTGAGCTCCGTCATAGGGGCTCAATACCGGAAAAAAACGCTTCAGTTTTACCCCCATTCATTGTCAATAAGAGAAGAAGAACGGAGTGCTCCTAAAAGCGTCTCCAGACCGGAGAACAAACCGCAACATGCTGCGGTTTGCTCTCCGTCCTGGGGATCCGCACCTAGATGGATCCGTCATGACCCCCAATGCAAGTCAATGGGGACAGATCCGTTCTGTGTGACACAATAGTAAAGTTCATTACGGATCCCCATGGTTGTATTATCAGTAACGGAAGTGATATTGCTGAACCCTGCCGGATCCAGCAATAACGCTAATGTGAAAGAAGCCTTAGGCTACTTTCACACTTACATTGTGGTTTTCCGGTATTGAGATCTGGCAGTTTTGTCCCCATGGATTCTGAATGGAAAGAGATCCGTTCAGGATGCATCAGGATGTCTTCAGTTCAGGCAGCTTTCAGTTTTGTGAGCAGACACTGATCAGGTACTGAAACCAATGTAAGTCAATGGTGACGGATCAGTTTTTTTTAATTAGACTAAAAAACCGGATCAGTCACCCGTTCACTTTCAATGTATTTAGTGCCTGATCCATTTTTTTTTCAGTTTTGATATCACACAACTGCATCCTAACGGGACGGATGCATCCTGATGTGCAAAATCAAAACGGATCAGTTTAATTCAGGTATAGAGATCCTCTGCCGGATCTCAGTACCTGAATTAACAACGCAAGTGTGAAAGTAGCCTTAAAACAAGAACATGATTCCAATGCATAAAAGTGGAGCAAATTAGAGCTGGTCTACAGTTTTTGCTGGACAGAATTTTGGCTGATTGGTACAGATTTTCGGGGCATGTGGACACATATTCGGTGTAAGCTAAGCCAACAAATAGGTGATATAAACTAGACAGGATTGTCTAATTTACTGTTAAAGGGGTTTTCCAGGATTATACTACTGATTACCTATCCTCAGGATAGGTCACCAGTAGCTGATCGGGAGCGCCGGTGCCTTCTCAAGCAGCTGATCGGCGGGGATCCCGGGTGTTGGACACCCACCGATCAGATACTGATGACCTGTACTGAGGATAGGTCATCCTTAGTTAAATCCCCGAAAACACATTTAACTTATTTTACTGTTTATGGATGTTGGATTCCTGATTCTTGTTTTGCAGAAGGAATGCTCAAAGGATTATGCTGCCCTTCTCTTCTAAAAGGGATGGGGCAAGGATAAGCAATTATGGGATGTCATAACAAATATTTTTCTCTTTTTGTCATCATCCCTTAACCAAGTGCCAACCATCTTCTAGAGGGAGTTTATTGTGCTAAGCTCCTGTCAGCTTAAGGACTTCTCAGCAGTTACTGTGCGTCTGACCATGGTAGTTGATGCTCTTGGTAAGTGGGGTGATGGTGAACAAGTGCCCAGGTCACCACAAAAAATATGTTACCCAGTAGATGAGAATTTGTACAAGACCTCCTATAATGCTGTCTCCTTGGTAGAGGAATATAATTACAAGGATAACTACTATAATACTGCCCCCTATGTACAAGAATATAACTACTATAATACTGCTCTTATGTACAATAATATAACAACTATAATACTGTCCCTTTTTTTAAAGGGAGTCTGTCAGCAGTTCTGGCCATGTTCAAGTGCTGACAGCACTAGACAGAAGCTGTGGAGAGCAGGACAAACAGCTTTTGCTGTGCTTTTATCACCAGTATGCAGTAAGAATGTGCAGTTTTACTCTGTCAGATACTGCTCCTGCAAGAACCCAAGAGGTAGAGCTTGAATGTGAAGTGTTTTCTGAATTCAGCTGCTTCACAGACCCTCTCCTCTGCGTGACAGCTGTATGGTTTCCTGGTTGGATCCTACAGCTTTCACTCAGAGGGGAGGGGATGGGAAGAAGCTCAATGCAGAGAGAGCAAACATTCATATTCACACTACTCCTGAAAATTAACCTGAGCCCATACCTACTGCTGTCAGCAGATTATATTACTAAAATACTGTCCTGCACATAACTCCTATACTGACTCCTATGTATCAGACTCTAACTACTATAATACTTCCCCTATGTTCAAGAATATAACTACTATGATATTGTCCCCTATGTAGAAGAATATAACTACTGTAATACTGCTTCCTATGTTGAAGAATCCCCCTATATACAAGAATATAACTACTATAAAACTGCTCTTTATGTACAAGAATATAACTACTATAATACTGCCTCCTATGTACAAGAATATAACTACTATAATACTGCCTCCTATGTACAAGAATATAACTACTATAATACTGCCCCCTATGTGCAAGTATATGGATCTAAATAGGAAGGTCAGTTTTCATAAGTGACTAGAATTGCTCTATAAAATTGATCATACAGTGTACAGCCTATTTTGACCAGGAATCAGTGACATCACTGTGAAATTCTATTGAAATGGGGGCCAAACTGTAGAAAGACGCTTGCACAGCATTTGTTGTAGGGTACGGCTTCATTCACATGTCTGTGATGAAATCCGTGACAACATGTTCAGTGGTTCATCTGTGAAGATGATCCGAATCAAGGGCATTTCCTAGCAACGATCCGTGAAATATGGATGAAACACGGATGCCGTCAGTGTTGTGTTCGTGTTTTTGCACGGACCCATAGACTATAATGAGAGTGAGGGCCGACAAAAATAGTACATGCTTCTGTGACGTAACCCCGGACCGTGGCAATTGACAGATGTGTGAATACACTCATTAAAACCGATGGGTATGTGTGCTGCCCGTGGCTCTCCGACGTGTGAACATGGCCTCACCTTTGTGCTTCTTTGCTGTTGCTGGAGAAATAAACATTTATACATTTTGCAATAACTGCGGGAACCAAAAAAAAAAAGCTGATGGGGCACAAGGCTGGATGACTGGCTGATCTATGCAACCATATAGAGAAACATGAAGCCAGAAGGAGGAAGTGGAAAAGAATTGGGTACTCTGCCCCCAGCGCTGCAATCATTAACCCTTGCAGCTCATGCAGAAACCTGTGGGTTCTCAGTCATTCCTGTTTAACCCATAAAGCCCCTGCTTGGAAGACATCGTCCTCCAAAATTGCTCATACCCTGCAAGCTTATCAGGTAGGCAGGTCTAAAATTCAGCTCATTTTATAAACTATATAGAGGAGAAAAAGCAGAAATGCACTGAATTAGTCATATCAGGGTGGTTCAGGGGTGTGGCTAGAGCTAGTCAGATCTTATATGTGGACATTTAGGGCCAGATATGCATTTTAAAGGGATACAAGACACCTGAAACATGAAGATGGTTAAACTTCTACAGACTGGCACCAATCTTCCAGAATTTAGAAGATAGTCCAAAGTTTTGAGAGTCAAGAGATAGACATCACTCAGCAAAGTGGTGGGAAGTGGCAGCGAAGGTATGGATATCTTTGTGGTGTTTTTTTTTGTTATTTTGCGGTCTAATTAAATTGTAACTCCGAGCAAACACTAAAAGTGGTCTGTGGTCCTATAATGACTAGATGTTGAAGATCACTGCTTGCTTCCCCTAGAACAGGGATGCTCAACTTGCGGTCCTCCAGCTGTTGCATAACTACAACTCCCATCATGCCCTAATAGCTGTAGGCTGTCCAGGCATGCTGGGAGTTGTAGTTTTGCAAAGCCGCAGGTTGGGCATCATTGCCCTAGAACTATGGCCAGCTGTTGTGAAACTACAACAACCAGCATGCTATGGCCATATGCCTGAGGAGGCCTCTGCCAAATAATGGGAAACCGGTATAATTAAAGGAACATGGTCAGGGAGATAGCCTGTCATAGATTTCCTGTTTGGCCCCTGGAGCTTTACAACTTTGACCTGCACACTGGAAGAGCCACAGGTTGAAGTACACAATCAGGGCAGTTTCTAGGGAATTTTACCAACAGGGCGACCATTAAAAAAGCACGCCCCCCCCCCCATCAAATAACACTGACTTAAACAATGTTGCATAGCATTCACAGCCCCCCGCCACCCTGCACACTATGCTACAGGGGTATAACTACCAGCAGGGCTGAGTCTAACTTTTCTGCTTCCTGAGACGAAAAATGAAATGATGTTTTCTCTTTTCTGTTCACCTGCTCACCGTAGCATTTGCAGTGGTCATCAGGTAAACAGAGCAGAGAAGGCAGCGCTCATACAGGTACACAGAGCTCCACATATGTACCTCTTACATCCAGTGACGTCTCCTCTGATGTAGATGTTCTCTTTCTCCATCTTCTCCTGTCAGACCAGACCGCCATGATGATTTCTTTCAGCCATCTCTTCTCTCTGCAGAGTTTCACAAACAGACATTTTAGTTTCCTACTTTTCCATCATCCTCCTCACTCTGAACATTCCATTTTGCCACCTCTAATACTGTGCCCGCTGTGCTCCCCAAAACTATACTGTAGAAACAGTTCCCATAAAAATACTGGTACCACACAGATAGTGTGCCAGTACAAAAAAAAAAACCTTACCTTTCAGATCAGACCCATATTAAACCTCAGATGAGACCCCCATCTCAGACCAGACCTTCATTAGACGTCTGTCAGACCCCATATCAGACCTCAGATCAGACCCCCATTAGACCTTCATGTCAGAACCCCCACCATCTCAGACCAACCCCCCCCCCCCCATGTATAAAACCTCAGACCAGACCCCCATCAGACCTCTGACCCCCATATCAGACCTCAGACCCCAATATCAAACCCTCATTAGACCTCCAGGCCCCCATTAGACTTACTGACCCCATATCAGACCTCCAGACCCCCCACTGGACCTCAGACCCCCATATCTGACCTTTAGACCCCCAATTAGACTTTCAGACCCACAATCAGACCTTCTGACCACAATCAGACCTTCAGACCCCCATATCAGGCTTTAGACCCTCAATCAGACCTCAGACCCCCCCATATCAGACCTCCCACCCCCCATATCAGAACTCCAGATGTCCCATATCAGACCGCAGACCCACAATCAGACCTCCAGGCACCCCTTATTAGACGTCATACACCCCCCCCCTTATCAGTCCTCAGATCAGCCCATCAGACCCCCTTATCAGCTCTTCAGACCCCCAATAAGCCCTTCAGACCCCCTTATCAGCCATTCAGACCCACTTATCAGACCTCAGATCAGACTTAAAAAAATAAATTAACTTACCTCTCCTGCTCAGCCGCTTCTCTCCTCTTCCAGCGCTCTCCCGTTCTCCTCTCTTCTCAGGGCCCGCGCTGCAGTCACCTGACCTCCTGCAGCGTCAGGTCAGAGTGCGCTCTGTACGTCCTGACGCTGCAGGCAGCCAGGACACAGCAGTGCAGGACCTGTGAGTCGGAGGAGGGGTAAGTATAGCGCTTTGCCCCCCCTTCCCCCGCCTCCTGCATATGCGCGCATCTCTTCCTTGAAACGCGCGCCCCGTGCGGTCACACCCCCCGCCCGGTTGTAGAAATGGCGCTGTAAACAATCCAAACTCTTGACAAAACCTGCAAATAGTGATGTCATGATCTGCCCTGGCCTATGTATAAATGACCACTCCTGCTCTAGTGCAGTTGGAATATTTTCTTATATAGATAACAAGGTTAGGCCGGGTTCACATCACAGTTTCATTTTCCGTTCTTCTGATCCGTCAGAAGAACAGAAAACAACAAAAAATCATTTTTATCCCGTATTTTGAGCAGCCGTTATGCTCAGTTATGCACATTGCATTTGTTTTAGCCATTTCCATCTTAGATCCGTTATTTTAGACAGAAAAAAGTCAAAGTTTTTTTTTTTCCCGTCCAAAATAACGGATCTCTAGCGGAAATGTTTAAAACTGAGCATAACAGATGCATAACGGATATAGGATCTTTTTTTTTGTGATTGTGTTCTGTTCTACTAAAGGATCAGAAGAGCGGTAAACAAAACGGTGATGTGAACTCGGCCTAAGCAGTACGGAGGTGCTGATGAAGATAGCTTGCTGTATGAACCTCCAAAGTGGGGAGGAGATAAGCGAGCTTCGGATTCTAGATCCAAAGTCGCTTCTCTCAAAACTTCGTTTTGATGCTGTGCGAAGATCTGTCTCCGTACAGCATTAAAATGTATGGGCTCCGGCGAGGCGAAATGATTTATCACCAAAGACTACGGTGAATTCGGTGAAATTGTGGATCTGCAAAACAAGGATACCGACTGTGTGCGTTCTGCATTTTGCGGAACGCACAGGGCCAGCGCTCTATGGAAATGCCTATTATTGTCCACGATTGCGGACAAGAATAGGACATGCGCTATATTATTTGAAGGCCTGTGGAACAGAACAACAGATGCTGTCCGCATCTTTTGCGGCCTAATTGAAATTAATGGGTCCGCACCCATCCCGCAATTTTGTACATACGGCCGTCTGAATGAGCCCTAACTTCGGCATTTGATTATTAAACTTGAAAAAAACATTTTAAAACAGGTATCTGAAGTCGACTTCGGTTTTAAAATGGTTTTCAAGTTGAATGATCAAATCCTGAAGTTATTCACCAAAGTCCAGCGAGACTTCGGTGATAACTCATTTCGCCTCACCAGAGCCCATACATTTTAATGTTGTATGGAGAGGAATTTCCGTACAGCATTTAAATTAAGTTTTAAGCAAAGCAACTTCAGATCTCGTATCCAAAGCTCGTTTCGCTCATCCCTACTCCAAATTATCAATTCCTGGACCCAGGTAAAATTTGTAAGAGGGTCGAGAGATCAAGGTTCTAGTTTATGGCCAGAGTTAGGCCCCATTCACACGACCGTATGTTCATTTCCGTATCTTATCCGCGGGAAGATGCAGAACCATACGGACCCATTCATTTTTCCGTAGGAGAAAAAAAAATGCGGAATGCACACCGTGTGCATTCCGCATTCATATATTACGGAAGTTCTCCCGCAAAAAAAATGAAACATGTCCTATACTTGGCCGCAAAACACGTCCGTAGCCCCATTAAAAGTCAATGGGTCCGCAAAAAGGCGGAACACTACGGAAGACTTTCCGTATGTCTTCCGTTCTGTTTTTATACGGACACGGAATACATACGGTCATGTGAATGGGGCTTTACACTTTCAAGATCAATCTGATAATCCAGAAAAGCTAATAATATACCTCTGCTGATAACCTAAGTGGCCAATTTTTGAAATTTGATTAGTTGTGTTAAAAACTCTGACAGTAAAGTTACTGTGCAGAGCCCACGTCAAACATTTGTTTGACAAAGCAGACGAAATTTGCATTATGACAAAACTGGCCCCGCACTCCATCCGTGCGGTTTTACATCAGTGACAACAGTACAGTTACAGTCTATTCCCGTCACCAAAAAACCACGACAATATCCAAAGCGTCCAACGTTATATCTGATTTCCATAAGCAAATTCTGTTACCATACAACTCTGAGTTAAAGGGGAATTCCACATTTGCTTATGGCTTGATAGGTCAGGGAGATGCTAAACAGGATAACCTCAGTGGGACCTCTGTTGTTTCACAAAATGAAGGACCTGCTGTGCTCAGGGCCTGAAACTCTTCAGGTCTGGTTGATCATTTTTATGACTTGGAATATAAAGAGTGAAATCCAACAACAATGTGCTGTTTATGTGGCTTAGGGCTTGTGCACACAAACCTTTTTTTTTTTTTTTTGTGGCCGGTACGCGAAACCATTTACTTCAAAGGAGCTGCACAGAAAAATGGAAATTAATGTGTGCATTCCATGTCGGCATGGCTGTTCCGCCAAATAATACAACATGTCCTATTATTGTCCGCATTACGGACAAGGATAGGACTATTCTATTAGAGGACGGATGTTCCGTTCTGCAAAATACAGAATGTACATGGCCAGTATCCGTGTTAGGCCTCTTTCACACGACAGTATTTTTTGCGGACTCCAATCCGCATTTTTTGCTGATAAAATGCGGACCCATTCATTGCTATGCACTATGTGCTGTCCACATCCGTATGTCCGTTCCGTAGCCTGCAAAAAAAATAGAGCATGTCCTATTCTTGTCAGTTATAGGCATTGTTACAATGGATCCTCAAAATAACGGATGCCATACGGACGTCATCCGTTTTTTTTGCGGACTGCAAAACACAACGTTCGTGTGAAAGAAGCAGACTTTAGGCCGCTTTCACACAGTCATTGTTTGGTCAGTGTTTGATCAGTGATTTCCATCAATGATTGTGAGCCACAACTTAGTGTGGTTTTAAAAACACAGAACAGGAGTAAATATTTCCATCATAACTTATCTCTAAGGGTTTTTTGACTACATATTTCTGACTTTGTATTTTATATGCTTCAAAAAAGAAGGCCTTAGGCCATAGTGCATGTCTCTGGGACTTTTTTCACTGACCTATGGTCAGTAAGGCTTCTGTACACGACAGTATATTTTGCGGGCTCTGAGATGCATTTTTTGCTGATAAAATGCGGACCTATTAATTTCTATGGGTCCACAAAAAATACTGACAGCACACTGTGTGCTGTCCGCATCCGTATGTCCGTTCCATAGCCCGCAAAAAAAAAAAAAATAGAACATGTCCTATTCTTGTCCATTTTGCGGACAAGGATAGGCATTGTTACAATTGATCCGCAAAAAAACGGATGCCAAACGGACGTCATCCATTTTTTTTTGCGGACCGCAAAACACAATGTTCGTGTGAAAGTAGCCAAAAAAAAAAATGCTGATATGTGAACAAACACATTAAAATCAATGGTACATGTGCTGTCCGTCGAAAATGCAGATAGCACATGTCAGTGAAAAATGGAAATGTGACTGATGCCTTAGGCTTTATTCACACATCAGTGTTTTTTATGAGTGATTGTGAACCAGCCTACAGAGATAAGGTAAAAGGGAGAGCTCCTAATGAGCACCTGGTTTTGGCTTGCAATCACTGATATAAAACACTGACCAAACACTGATGTGTGAATACGGTCTAAGGGCTCATTCATACGACCGTATGAAAACAACGGATCCACAAAAAACACGGATGATATCCGTGTGCATTCCGTATTTTGCGGAACGGAACAGCTGGCCCCTAATAGAGCAGTCCTATCCTTGTCCGTAATGCAGACAATAATAGGACATGTTCTATTTTTTTTTCAGAAAGGAAAAACGGACATACGGAAACGGAATGCACACGGAGTACCTTCCGTTTTTTTTGTGGACCCATTGAAATGAATGGTTCCGCATACGGTCCGCAAAAAAACGGAAACGGAAAGAAAATACGGTCGTGTGAATGAGCCCTTAGGCCCCATTCACACGACCGTATAAATGGGGCTGTATGTATTCCGCAAAATTGCGGAATACATGCAGCCCCATTCACCTCTATGGGAGCGTACAGCCGCGGCACGGAGACAGCTCCGTGCCGCGGCTCCACATAAAAAGATAGAACATGTCCTATACTTGTCCGTACGCACGGACAAGTATAGGCATTTTCGTATTTTTGCGGGTCCGCATTATTGCAAAAATATGGCCGTCTGAACGGGGCCTTATTCTGGGACTTGGTAAAGAAGCATAGATCAAAATCCACCAATGACACATGAGAAAATAACTAAAATTGGTATTCTTCTTTAATTAGAGGGCTCAGTACATAATTTTTGCAGATAGCACTCCTGGCAGCAGCAGCACATATGCCATTTATAGCAATTGTATTGCTATAGGTCAGGCATGGCCAACCTGCGGCTCTCCAGCTGTTGTAATACTACAACTCCCACCATGCCCTGCTGTAGGCTGATAGCTGTAGGCAGTCTAGGCATGCTGGGAGTTGTAGTTTTGCAACAGCTGGAGAGCCTCAGGTTGGCCATCCCTGCTATAGGTGGTCGGCTGCTGGTGTGATGGTCACGGTGAACCCTCTCTGCACAACATCAAAGTTAACCTGTCAGATATTTACTGCCTTCCACCAGTCCGATAAAAGCTAAATGCTGACTGGTTGTTATGGCGTTAACAAAATATGTACCTCCCAGCCCAAATATTAGATAAGCCTCCACGCTGAAACCTCAATATGCTATTAAAACACTGATGATACTTTGAACATATGTCCGTTATTTAGCACAACGCATCCAGGAAGGAAAAAGAGGAAATGCGGAGATGTAATCTGACCCCGGTCACTGCCGAGATAAAGATCTGCTTGTGTTTTTTTAATAACTTGTTACAGTTAGTAGAACAGAGAAACTGCCTGGGAAGTATTTAAGAAAGATCAGAAGTAGTATATTACTGATGCGGAGTAAAGATGACACTAGTAAAAAAAACACTGCATAGTACCGTAAACATTTCACTGAACACTTCGGAGGGAATTTATCAAGCCCTGCACTCTAGAAGTCTGGCTTCAAAATGTTGTACAATAGGGCGTTTAGACTTTTTGGACTTAAATGCGCAAAAACATGCAACTTTTTGCATTTTTACAACACTCGTTCCAGTTTTCAAAAGTGGATGGGAACACGGGCATGTTTAGCTGTGGTAATTACTTTAACTCCAGATATATAAAATCCTGCAATTTATTTTATTTTAAATGTCCCTCCCCATCATGCCTCAGGATGGAATACAGATGTTATATTCTCTTTACGCTAGGAGGAGCCTTTCTTTCCTACTGAGTGGGGGGGGGGGACAGAAGTGCACAAGAATAGAGCTACAATAATACTGTTCCCTACGTACAAGAATATAACTACTATAATACTGCCTGCTATGTACAAGAATATAACTGCTTTAATACTGTCCTATATGTACAATAATATAACTGCTATAATACTGTCCTATATGTACAATAATATAACTACTATAATACTGCCTCCTATGTACAAGAATATAACCCCTATAAGGTCAGTTTCACACTAGCGGCAGCCTTCTCCGGCAGGCTGTTCCGGCGGGGGAACAGTCTGCCAGATCCGTGCTACCGCTAGTGCACCGTGCCACTGGAAGTCCGCTCCGGCCCCATTCACTATAATGGAGATGGGCCTGAGGTCCGGCCACAGCACGGCAAACATGCCAAGAGGCGGCCGGACTAAAACTACGACATGTTGCCGGAGAAGGCTGCCGCTAGTGTGAAAGTAGCCTAATACTACTCCATATTTACAATATACCTTCTATAATACTGTGTCCTATGTACAAGAATATAACTAGTATAATACTGCTTCCTATGTACAAGAATATAACTTCTATAATACTTACCCCTATGTACAAGAATATAACTACTATAATACTGTTCCTATGTACAAGAATATAACTACTATAATACTGTTCCTATGTACAAGAATATATCTACTATAATACTGTTCCTATCTACAAGAATATAACTACTATAATACTGCTCCTATGTACAAGAATATAACTACTATAATACTGACCACTATGTACAAGAATATAACTACTATAATACTGCCCCCTATGTACAAGAATACAACTGCTATATTACTGCCCCCTATGTACAAGAATATAACTACTATAATACTGCCTCTATGGACAGGAATATAACTACTATAATACTGTCCCTATGTACAAGAATATAACTACTATAATACTGCTCCTATGTACAAGAATATAACTACTATAATACTGTTCCCATGTACAAGAATATAACTACTATAATACTGCCTCTATGGACAAGAATATAACTACTATAATACTGCCTCCTATGTACAAGATTATAACTACTATAATACTGTTCCCATGTACAAGAATATAACTACTATAATACTACTCCCCTATGTCAAGAATATAACTGCTATAATACTGCCTCTATGGACAAGAATATAATTATTTTCATATATGACCTGGGGAGTTCTTTAATAAATCGTCGTAATGGTATGGCTCATGGTTAGTTATGACATATCCTGCTAATTGTGTAATGAAGTAATATGCTAGAATATCACAATATTACACATATACGCAAAATATGTATATATTACGGTATATTGTATTACAGCCTAACACTGAGGCACAAAGGCTGTTTCTGGTCGATTGTTATAATTTATTACATTGTGTTTAACTTCAGTGCTATAAATCATTTTGTACTGTGCAAAGAGGTGTGGACTAGCAGGTATACAGGTACACCATACTGCATCATTTTATGGTGGTTTTATTTCACACACTGTAGAGTGTATAATAGCAGTAAATATAGAAAAATCATCTCGGCGCTCACCACTAGAAATCCTCTTTATTCCAAAATAACGATTAAAAGCGCCATTGTGGTACAGGACGAGGGGCACATGGAAAAGCAATGGCAGCTTTGCGCACAACACTTCCTCTGGGCTTTGCATCATGCACAATCGTTTTAGTGGTGAGTGCCGCCATATTTAATACCATTTACTATGCTGACATCACTGAGCACCTATACCCGTTTTGTGCACACACTCCATGTCCAGGTGAATGTGGTGGCAGGTGGTTTCTGTGCAGATCCTTGCGTTACAGTGTTACAGTGCCGGTCAGTGTCTCTACTCTAGGCAACCTCCGGCACTCCAGCTGTTGTGAAACTACAACTCCCAGCGTGCATACTTGCTCTGCTCTTCTAAGAACTCTCATAGAAATGAATAGAGCATGCTGGGAACTGTAGTTTCACAACAGCTGGAGTGCCGAAGGTTGCTGATCCCAGCTGTAGAGTGTATCATAGTTTGGAGTACACATGGAGTGGCCTAGCAGAGAGCCAGTGAATTCCTTGGTGGGTCCCGAAACACTAAGGGGGCCTCCCTTTTTTATTAACATGTCATGTCAGTATCGTCACTGCCCCCCCATCCTCCCCACACTGCAGCCCTGATTTATCATACCTTCATTCCAGGCGTTAAAAAGTCATAAAAAAGGGCTTTTGCAACTTTTTTTAAGCGATTGTGATGAAAAGTGTGTCCATAGAAATAGGAGATAAGCACCTGTCATCATTTTCCTTCCATCTGTTGGAGAACTACAACTCCCAGAATTCCCTGGCAGCTTCAGACCTGCAGGACATAACAGCTTGGAATTGGAACCTTACAGTTTGGGAGTCATAGCATTCCCTTCCTGCATCCTTTTGCTAATCCTTTCCCGCAGTGAAGTTCACCACAGTTTGCGGGTATTTCCTGTGAGCCACCATACTATTACCTCACAGTAATGGGGTGGGCACAAGAGCTCTGCCCCTGCCATCACTTGCTGGTGCTGTCTATATGATACGTCTGACACCTCGCTCCAATGGCTTGGATCGGAGATAAGTGTGATCCCAACTATTCAACTCCTCAAGTCAATAGCGACCAAGACATCTAAGGACTGTGACAGAGAACGTGTGCCAATAGGTTACCTGTCAGTGTGATGGTAGGTTCACATTGACGATTTTTTTCTGCAATTAGATCCTCACTCCACTGAATGAAACTAAACCGCGAACAGGCTCCCGTTACGGCTTTGCGAGGGGTCCACGTGGTAACTGCGCCAAGAATGGACCTAGGTCCTAGTGGGACTAAAAATAGAGTTTTTTGTCTCTACGAAACCCAGCGCTCATGCTGGAAACTGGCCGGATCCCCACCAGATCCCATTTTAGTCAATGGGCTCTGACGGTGACTGGCGGTAGGCTGGATTCAGTGAACTCCAGCAGGCCTGTTGGGGGTGTGTCTCACTGGCAGGCTGTCAGCATACAAGATGACAGCCAATGCATTACAATACACAATGTATTGTAATGCATTGCATAGGGGAACCCCCAGAAGTTGAAGTCCCAGAGTGGGCCAAAAATAAAAAGTAAAAAAAAAGTAAAAAAAAAAAAAAAGTGTTTTCCATAATAAAAAAATAAAGTTTCAAGTAAAAAAAACACCCCTTTCCCAAAATGAAACACATAAAATTGTAAAAATAAAATTGAAAAAAAAGAAAAACAGACATATTTGGTATCACCACGTCTGTAACGACTAGCTTTATAAAAATATCACATAACCTAACCCCTCAGGTGAACACCCTAAAAAAATCAAATAAAAACTGTGCTAAAAAAATGGTTTGTCACCTTACATCACTAAAAGTGCAACACCAAGCGATCAAAAAAGCGTATGCCCCCCAAAATAGTACCAATCTAACCGTCACCTCATCCAGCAAAAAATGACCCCCTACCTAAGACAATCGCCCAAAAAATAAAAAAAGCTATGGCTCTCACACTATGGAAACACTAAAACATGATTTTTTTGTTTCAAAAATGCTTTTATTGTGTTAAATGTAAAAAAATAAATACATAAAAAAAAGTAGACATATTAGGTATCACTGCGTCCGTAACGAGCTGCTCTATAAAAATACCACATGACCTAACCAGTCAGGTGAACACAGTAAAAAAAAAATTAAATAAAAACTGCCAAAAAAGCTATTTTTTTGTCACCTTACATCACAAAAATTGTAATAGCAAGCAATCAAAAAGGTGTATGAATACAGTTCTGTATTGACTAGATCAGGCATCCCCAAACTGCGGCCCTCCAGCTGTTGTAAAACTACAACTCCCACCATGCCCTGCTGTAGGCTGATAGCTGTAGGCCATCCGGGCATGCTGGGAGTTGTAGTTTTGCAACATCTGGAGGGCCGTAGTTTGGGGATGCCTGGACTAGACACACCTGCCCACACTGTAACACCACCACCACCAAAGGATCAGCTGGTGACAACAAGGCTCTCCTTGATGTCTCCAACATCGTTAGCGGCCATCATTTCTGCTCAGCATGAATCAGTGAACAGCACTGAGGCCCACTTGTCTCTCGTCCAGCGTAGATGCTCCCTGGCCCATGCAAGACGACGCCTGTGGTAAGGTAACCTTGCAGATTGTCTAGCACACAGACCATGCTGATGTAAATGGTTTCTAATGGTCTAACATGACACTTGGGTGCCTCTCACCTCCCTTACATGAACCTGGAGTTGTGTGGCATTTATCATCCTGTTCTGCAGGGCCTTGTTCACAATTAAGCGGTCATCAGTGTGGGATGTGGCCAAAGGACATCCACTTCTATCCCTTTCTGTGACGCTTCCAGTCTCTCTGTATCTCTGTTGCAACCTGCTGATGACACTCTGTGACATTAAGCTCAGTGGCCACTTCCATTTGAGAACCTCTTGCTTGAAGCCTCGCAATGGCGTGGTACTGGTGATCAATGGTTAGGTGTCGACTTTCCCTAAGAATTTCTGCATCAAACTCAATTTCTCTTCTAATCTTATAGACAGACAGGATCAACAGTGACAGGACAGCAGTGGGAAAAGTTTTCCAATAAAATATCCTTCATGTATCCATGAGTCTCCATTCTGCGTAATTATGGTGGTACATTACAGTATAGAGCATACAGTACAGCAGCACATATATAATACACACTCGGGCAGTGACTGACATGTATTATATATGTAGTACAGTACAGTATGGAGCATACAGTACAGCAGGATATATAATATATACACTCGGGCAGTGACTGACGTGTATTATATATGTAGTACAGTACAGTATAGAGCATACAGTACAGCAGGACATATATAATATACACACTCGGGCAGTGACTGACCTGTATTATATATGTAGTACAGTACAGTATAGATCATACAGTACAGCAGGACATATATAATATACACACTCGGGCAGTGACTGACATGTATTATATATGTAGTACAGTACAGTATAGAGCATACAGTACAGCAGGACATATATAATATACACACTCGGGCAGTGACTGACATGTATTATATATGTAGTACAGTACAGTATAGATCATACAGTACAGCAGGACATATATAATATACACACTCGGGCAGTGACTGACATGTATTATATATGTAGTACAGTACAGTATAGATCATACAGTACAGCAGGACATATATAATATACACACTCGGGCAGTGACTGACCTGTATTATATATGTAGTACAGTACAGTACAGAGCATACAGTACAGCAGGACATATATAATATACACATTCGGGCAGTGACTGACATGTATTATATATGTAGTACAGTATAGAGCATACAGTACAGCAGGACATATATAATATACACACTCGGGCAGTGACTGACGTGTATGATATATGTAGTACAGTACAGTATAGAGTATACAGTACAGCAGGATATATAATATACACACTCGGGCAGTGACTAACGTGTATTATATATGTAGTACAGTACAGTACAGAGCATACAGTATAGAAGGACATATATAATGTACACACTAGGGCAGTGACTGACGTGTGTTATATATGTAGTACAGTACAGTATGGAGCATACAGTACAGCAGCACATATATAATATATAATACACACACTCGGACAGTGACTGACGTGTATTATATATGTAGTACAGTACAGTATGGAGCATACAGTACAGCAGGACATATATAATACACACACTCGGGCAGTGACTGACGTGTATTATATACGTAGTACAGTACAGTATGGAGCATACAGTACAGCAGAACATATATAATACATAATACACACACACTCGGGCAGTGACTGACATGTATTATATATGTAGTACAGTACAGTGTGGAGCATACAGTACAGCAGCACATATATAATATACACACTCGGGCAGTGACTGACATGTATTATATATGCAGTACAGTATAGAGCATACAGTACAGCAGGACATATATAATATATAATACACACACTCGGGCAGTGACTGACATGTATTATATATGTAGTACAGTACAGTATAGAGCATACAGTACAGCAGCACATATATAATATATAATATACACACTCGGGCAGTGACTGACATGTATTATATATGTAGTACAGTACAGTATAGAACATACAGTACAGCAGCACATATATAATACACACTCGGGCAGTGACTGGCATGTATTATATATGTAGTACAGTACAGTATAGAGCATACAGTACAGCAGCACATATATAATACACACACACTCGGGCAGTGACTGACATGTATTATATATGTAGTACAGTATAGAGCATACAGTACAGCAGGACATATATAATATACACACTCGGGCAGTGACTGACATGTATTATATATGTAGTACAGTACAGTATAGAGCATACAGTACAGTGGGACATATATAATATATAATACACACACTCGGGCAGTGACTGACGTGTATTATATACGTAGTACAGTACAGTATAGAGCATACAGTACAGCAGCACATATATAATACACACACACTCGGGCAGTGACTGACATGTATTATATATGTAGTACAGTACAGTATAGAACATACAGTACAGCAGCACATATATAATAAACACTCGGGCAGTGACTGACAAGTATTATATATGTAGTACAGTACAGTACAGAGCATACAGTATAGAAGGACATATATAATGTACACACTAGGGCAGTGACTGACGTGTGTTATATATGTAGTACAGTACAGTATGGAGCATACAGTACAGCAGCACATATATAATATATAATACACACACTCGGACAGTGACTGACGTGTATTATATATGTAGTACAGTACAGTATGGAGCATACAGTACAGCAGGACATATATAATACACACACTCGGGCAGTGACTGACGTGTATTATATACGTAGTACAGTACAGTATGGAGCATACAGTACAGCAGAACATATATAATACATAATACACACACACTCGGGCAGTGACTGACATGTATTATATATGTAGTACAGTACAGTGTGGAGCATACAGTACAGCAGCACATATATAATATACACACTCGGGCAGTGACTGACATGTATTATATATGCAGTACAGTATAGAGCATACAGTACAGCAGGACATATATAATATATAATACACACACTCGGGCAGTGACTGACATGTATTATATATGTAGTACAGTACAGTATAGAGCATACAGTACAGCAGCACATATATAATATATAATATACACACTCGGGCAGTGACTGACATGTATTATATATGTAGTACAGTACAGTATAGAACATACAGTACAGCAGCACATATATAATACACACTCGGGCAGTGACTGGCATGTATTATATATGTAGTACAGTACAGTATAGAGCATACAGTACAGCAGCACATATATAATACACACACACTCGGGCAGTGACTGACATGTATTATATATGTAGTACAGTATAGAGCATACAGTACAGCAGGACATATATAATATACACACTCGGGCAGTGACTGACATGTATTATATATGTAGTACAGTACAGTATAGAGCATACAGTACAGTGGGACATATATAATATATAATACACACACTCGGGCAGTGACTGACGTGTATTATATACGTAGTACAGTACAGTATAGAGCATACAGTACAGCAGCACATATATAATACACACACACTCGGGCAGTGACTGACATGTATTATATATGTAGTACAGTACAGTATAGAACATACAGTACAGCAGCACATATATAATAAACACTCGGGCAGTGACTGACAAGTATTATATATGTAGTACAGTACAGTATAGAGCATACAGTACAGCAGGACATATATAATATACACACTCGGGCAGTGACTGACATGTATTATATATGTAGTACAGTACAGTATAGAGCATACAGTACAGCAGGACATATATAATATACACACTCGGGCAGTGACTGACGTGTATTATATATGTAGTACAGTACAGTATAGAGCATACAGTATAGCAGGACATATATAATATACACACTCGGGCAGTGACTGACATGTATTATATATGTAGTACAGTACAGTATAGAGCATACAGTACAGCAGGACATATATAATATACACACTCGGGCAGTGACTGACGTGTATTATATACGTAGTACAGTACAGTATAGAGCATACAGTACAGCAGCACATATATAATATACACACTCGGGCAGTGACTGACATGTATTATATATGTAGTACAGTACAGTATAGAGCATACAGTACAGCAGGACATATATAATATACACACTCGGGCAGTGACTGACGTGTGTTATATATGCAGTACAGTACAGTATAGAGCATACAGTACAGCAGGACATATATAATATACACACTCGGGCAGTGACTGACATGTATTATATACGTAGTACAGTACAGTATAGAGCATACAGTACAGCAGCACATATATAATATATAATACACACACTCGGGCAGTCACTGACATGTATTATATATGTAGTACACTACAGTATAGCGCATACAGTACAGCAGCACATATATAATACACACACACTAGAGCAGTGACTGACATGTATTATATATGTAGTACAGTACAGTATAGAGCATACAGCACAGCAGCACATATATAATATACACACTCGGGCAGTGACTGACGTGTTATATATGTAGTACAGTACAGTATAGAGCATACAGTACAGCAGGACATATATAATATACACACTTGGGCAGTGACTGACGTGTATTATACATGTAGTACAGTAGAGAGCATACAGTACAGCAGGACATATATAATATATAATACACACTCGGGCAGTGACTGACATGTATTATATATGTAGTACACTACAGTATGGAGCTTACAGTACAGCAGGACATATATAATATACACACTCGGGCAGTGACTGACATATATTATATATGTAGTACAGTACAGTACAGAGCATACAGTACAGCAGGACATATATAATATACACACTCGGGCAGTGACTGACATGTGTTATATACGTAGTACAGTACAGTATAGAGCTTACAGTACAGCAGGACATATATAATATACACACTCGGGCAGTGACTGACATGTATTATATATGTAGTACAGTACAGTATACAGCATACAGTACAGCAGGACATATATAATATACACACTCGGGCAGTAACTGACGTGTATTATATACGTAGTACAGTACAGTATAAAGCATACAGTACAGCAGCACATATATAATACACACACACTCGGGCAGTGACTGACATGTATTATATATGTAGTACAGTACAGTATAGAGCATACAGTACAGCAGCACATATATAATACACACACACTCGGGCAGTGACTGACATGTATTATATATGTAGTACAGTACAGTATAGAGCATACAGTACAGCAGCACATATATAATACACACACACTCGGGCAGTGACTGACATGTATTATATATGTAGTACAATACAGTATAGAGCATACAGTACAGCAGGACATATATAATATACACACTCGGGCAGTGACTGATGTGTATTATATATGTAGTACAGTTCAGTATGGAGCATACAGTCCAGCAGGACACATATAATATACACACTCGGGCAGTGACTGACATGTATTATATATGTAGTACAGTACAGTATGGAGCATATAGTACAGCAGGACATATATAATACACACACTCGGGCAGTGACTGACATGTGTTATATATGTAGTACAGTACAGTATAGAGCATACAGTACAGCAGGACATATATAATATACACACTCGGGCAGTGACTGACATGTATTATATATGTAGTACAGTACAGTATGGAGCATACAGTACAGCAGAACATATATAATATAAACACTCGGGCAGTGACTGACATGTGTTATATATGTAGTACAGTACAGTATAGAGCAAACAGTACAGCAGCACATATATAATATACACACTCGGGTAGTGACTGACGTATTATATATGTAGTACAGTACAGTATGGAGCATACAGTACAGCAGGACATATATAATATACACACTCGGGCAGTGACTGACATGTGTTATATATGTAGTACAGTACAGTATAGAGCATACAGTACAGCGGCACATATATAATATACACACTCGGGCAGTGACTGACATGTATTATATATGTAGTACAGTACAGTATGGAGAATACAGTACAGCAGCACATATATAATATACACACTCGGGTAGTGACTGACGTATTATATATGTAGTACAGTATAGAGCATACAGTACAGCAGGACATATATAATACACACACTCGGGCAGTGACTGACGTGTATTATATATGTAGTACATTACAGTATAGAGCATACAGTACAGCAGGATATATAATACACACACTCGGGCAGTGACTGACATGTATTATATATGTAGTACAGTACATTATAGAGCATACAGTCCAGCAGGACATATATAATATACACACTCGGGCAGTGACTGACGTGTATTATATATGTAGTACAGTACAGTATAGAGCATACAGTACAGCAGCACATATATAATACACACTCGGACAGTGACTGACATGTATTATATATGTAGTACAGTACAGTACAGAGCATACAGTACAACAGGACATATATAATATACACACTCAGGCAGTGACTGACATGTGTTATATACGTAGTACAGTACAGTATAGAGCTTACAGTACAGCAGGACATATATAATATACACACTCGGGCAGTGACTGACATGTATTATACATGTAGTACAGTACAGTATAGAGCATACAGTACAGCAGCACATATATAATACACACACACTCGGGCAGTGACTGACATGTATTATATATGTAGTACAGTACAGTATAGAGCATACAGTACAGCAGGACATATATAATACACACACTCGGGCAGTGACTGACATGTATTATATATGTAGTACAGTACAGTATGGAGCATACAGTACAGCAGGACATATATAATATAAACACTCGGGCAGTGACTGACATGTGTTATATATGTAGTACAGTACAGTATAGAGCATACAGTACAGCAGCACATATATAATATACACACTCGGGCAGTGACTGACATGTATTATATATGTAGTACAGTACAGTATGGAGCATACAGTACAGCAGGACATATATAATATACACACTCGGGCAGTGACTGACAAGTATTATATATGTAGTACAGTACAGTATAGAGCATACAGTACAGCAGAATATATAATACACACACTCGGGCAGTGACTGACGTGTATGATATATGTAGTACATTACAGTATAGAGCATACAGTACAGCAGGATATATAATACACACACTCGGGCAGTGACTGACATGTATTATATATGTAGTACATTACAGTATAGAGCATACAGTACAGCAGGACATATATAATATACACACTCGGGCAGTGACTGACGTGTATTATATATGTAGTACAGTACAGTATAGAGCATACAGTACAGCAGGACATATATAATATACACACTTGGGCAGTGACTGACGTGTATTATATATGTAGTACAGTATAGAGCATACAGTACAGCAGGACATATATAATATATACACTCGGGCAGTGACTGATGTGTATTATATATGTAGTACAGTACAGTATGGAGCATACAGTACAACAGGACATATATAATATATAATACACACACTAGGGCAGTGACTGACGTGTGTTATATATGTAGTACAGTACAGTATAGAGCATACAGTACAGCAGCACATATATAATATATACACTCGGGCAGTGACTGACATGTATTATATATGTAGTACAGTACAGTATAGAGCATACAGTACAGCAGGACATATATAATATACACACTCGGGCAGTGACTGACATGTATTATATATGTAGTACAGTATAGAGCATACAGTAAAGCAGGATATATAATACACACTCTCGGGCAGTGACTGACGTGTATGATATATGTAGTACATTACAGTATAGAGCATACAGTACAGCAGGATATATAATACACACACTCGGGCAGTGACTGACATGTATTATATATGTAGTACATTACAGTATAGAGCATACAGTACAGCAGGACATATATAATATACACACTCGGGCAGTGACTGACGTGTATTATATATGTAGTACAGTACAGTATAGAGCATACAGTACAGCAGGACATATATAATATACACACTTGGGCAGTGACTGACGTGTATTATATATGTAGTACAGTATAGAGCATACAGTACAGCAGGACATATATAATATATACACTCGGGCAGTGACTGATGTGTATTATATATGTAGTACAGTACAGTATGGAGCATACAGTACAACAGGACATATATAATATATAATACACACACTAGGGCAGTGACTGACGTGTGTTATATATGTAGTACAGTACAGTATAGAGCATACAGTACAGCAGCACATATATAATATATACACTCGGGCAGTGACTGACATGTATTATATATGTAGTACAGTACAGTATAGAGCATACAGTACAGCAGGACATATATAATATACACACTCGGGCAGTGACTGACATGTATTATATATGTAGTACAGTATAGAGCATACAGTAAAGCAGGATATATAATACACACTCTCGGGCAGTGACTGACGTGTATGATATATGTAGTACATTACAGTATAGAGCATACAGTACAGCAGGATATATAATACACACACTCGGGCAGTGACTGACATGTATTATATATGTAGTACAGTACAGTATGGAGCATACAGTACAGCAGGACATATATAATATACACACTCGGGCAGTGACTGACAAGTATTATATATGTAGTACAGTACAGTATAGAGCATACAGTACAGCAGGATATATAATACACACACTCGGGCAGTGACTGACATGTATTATATATGTAGTACAGTACATTATAGAGCATACAGTCCAGCAGGACATATATAATATACACACTCGGGCAGTGACTGACGTGTATTATATATGTAGTACATTACAGTATAGAGCATACAGTAGAGCAGGACATATATAATATACACACTCGGGCAGTGACTGACGTGTATTATATATGTAGTACAGTACAGTATAGAGCATACAGTACAGCAGGACATATATAATATACACACTTGGGCAGTGACTGACGTGTATTATATATGTAGTACAGTATAGAGCATACAGTACAGCAGGACATATATAATATACACACTCGGGCAGTGACTGACGTGTATTATATATGTAGTACAGTACAGTATAGAGCATACAGTACAGCAGGACATATATAATATACACACTTGGGCAGTGACTGACGTGTATTATATATGTAGTACAGTATAGAGCATACAGTACAACAGGACATATATAATATATAATACACACACTCGGGCAGTGACTGACGTGTGTTATATATGTAGTACAGTACAGTATAGAGCATACAGTACAGCAGCACATATATAATATATACACTCAGGCAGTGACTGACATGTATTATATATGTAGTACAGTATAGAGCATACAGTACAGCAGGATATATAATACACACTCTCGGGCAGTGACTGACGTATATTATACATGTAGTACATTACAGTATGGAGCATACAGTACAGCAGGACATATATAATACACACACTCGGGCAGTGACTGACATGTATTATATATGTAGTACAGTACAGTATAGAGCATACAGTACAGCAGGATATATAATATATACACTCGGGCAGTGACTGACATGTATTATATATGTAGTACAGTACAGTATGGAGCATACAGTACAGCAGGACATATATAATATACACACTCGGGCAGTGACTGACGTGTATTATATATGTAGTACAGTACAGTATAGAGCATACAGTATAGCAGCACATATATAATATACACACTCGTCAGTGACTGACATGTATTATATATGTAGTACAGTACAGTATGATGTATACAGTACAGCCGGACATATATAATATACACACTCGGGCAGTGACTGACATGTATTATATATGTAGTACAGTGTAGTATATAGCATACAGTACAGCAGGACATATATAATATACATACTCGGGCAGTGACTGACATGTGTTATATATGTAGTACAGTACAGTATGGAGCATACAGTACAGCAGGACATATATAATACATAATACACACACACTCGGGCAGTGACTGACATGTATTATATATGTAGTACAGTACTGTATAGAGCATACAGTACAGCAGGACATATATAATACACACACTCGGGCAGTGACTGACATGTATTATATATGTAGTACAGTATAGAGCATACAGTACAGCGGGACATATATAATATATAATACACACACTCGGGCAGTGACTGACGTGTATTATATATGTAGTACAGTACAGTATAGAGCATACAGTACAGCAGGACATATATAATACACACACTCGGGCAGTGACTGACATGTATTATATATGTAGTACAGTACAGTATAGAGCATACAGTACAGCAGGACATATATAATATACATACTCGGGCAGTGACTGACATGTATTAAATATTGAGTACAGTACAGTATAGAGCATACAGTACAGCGGGACATATATAATATATAATACACACACTCGGGCAGTGACTGACATGTATTATATATGTAGTACAGTACAGTATAGAGCATACAGTACAGCAGCACATATATAATATACACACTCGGGCAGTGACTGACATGTATTATATATGTAGTACAGTACAGTATAGAGCATACAGTACAGCAGGACATATATAATATACATACTCGGGCAGTGACTGACATGTATTATATATGTAGTACAGTACAGTATAGAGCATACAGTACAGCAGGACATATATAATATACACACTCGGGCAGTGACTGACATGTATTATATATGTAGTACAGTACAGTATGGAGCATACAGTACAGCAGGACATATATAATATACACACTCGGGCAGTGACTGACAAGTATTATATATGTAGTACAGTACAGTATAGAGCATACAGTACAGCAGGATATATAATACACACACTCGGGCAGTGACTGACATGTATTATATATGTAGTACAGTACATTATAGAGCATACAGTCCAGCAGGACATATATAATATACACACTCGGGCAGTGACTGACGTGTATTATATATGTAGTACATTACAGTATAGAGCATACAGTAGAGCAGGACATATATAATATACACACTCGGGCAGTGACTGACGTGTATTATATATGTAGTACAGTACAGTATAGAGCATACAGTACAGCAGGACATATATAATATACACACTTGGGCAGTGACTGACGTGTATTATATATGTAGTACAGTATAGAGCATACAGTACAGCAGGACATATATAATATACACACTCGGGCAGTGACTGACGTGTATTATATATGTAGTACAGTACAGTATAGAGCATACAGTACAGCAGGACATATATAATATACACACTTGGGCAGTGACTGACGTGTATTATATATGTAGTACAGTATAGAGCATACAGTACAACAGGACATATATAATATATAATACACACACTCGGGCAGTGACTGACGTGTGTTATATATGTAGTACAATACAGTATAGAGCATACAGTACAGCAGCACATATATAATATATACACTCAGGCAGTGACTGACATGTATTATATATGTAGTACAGTATAGAGCATACAGTACAGCAGGATATATAATACACACTCTCGGGCAGTGACTGACGTATATTATACATGTAGTACATTACAGTATGGAGCATACAGTACAGCAGGACATATATAATACACACACTCGGGCAGTGACTGACATGTATTATATATGTAGTACAGTACAGTATAGAGCATACAGTACAGCAGGATATATAATATATACACTCGGGCAGTGACTGACATGTATTATATATGTAGTACAGTACAGTATGGAGCATACAGTACAGCAGGACATATATAATATACACACTCGGGCAGTGACTGACGTGTATTATATATGTAGTACAGTACAGTATAGAGCATACAGTATAGCAGCACATATATAATATACACACTCGTCAGTGACTGACATGTATTATATATGTAGTACAGTACAGTATGATGTATACAGTACAGCCGGACATATATAATATACACACTCGGGCAGTGACTGACATGTATTATATATGTAGTACAGTGTAGTATATAGCATACAGTACAGCAGGACATATATAATATACATACTCGGGCAGTGACTGACATGTGTTATATATGTAGTACAGTACAGTATGGAGCATACAGTACAGCAGGACATATATAATACATAATACACACACACTCGGGCAGTGACTGACATGTATTATATATGTAGTACAGTACTGTATAGAGCATACAGTACAGCAGGACATATTAATACACACACTCGGGCAGTGACTGACATGTATTATATATGGTATACAGTATAGAGCATACAGTACAGCGGGACATATATAATATAACACACACTCGGCAGTGACTGACGTGTATTATATATGTAGTACAGTA